>VZRV01009655.1:331680-410201 GCA_013398115.1 Falcunculus frontatus | reverse complement strand
GGGCCGGGGAGTGGCGGCGGAGCCCCGGTGGGGGCTGCGGGGTAACTTCAAGCCTGTTGAAGTGCAGAAATGTCCCCGCCACCGGGCGCTTCGCCGGGTGCCTGGGAAGGTAAACACCGGCAGAACCGGAGGCTCGGTATTAGGCAGCTCTCTTTTTTTTTCCAAACCAGAGAAACGTCGGCTCGTCTTCTTAACAGCTGATCTGATTGTGGTTTTCTGGTTATTGGGGGTTTTAGTGCGAAGCGGCACTGTTCTGTTGATTTTCCTTTTTTTTCTTAAAGGATCTTAGTCTAATACTTTGAGCCAAAGAGGTTTAGTTTTCTCTCTTTAAAGAAGCTGGCAGTGGCGTGCAGACACCAGGGCTATGTGCTCCCAGGCTGCTCCCCGCTTTAGGAACTGGGTGCAGCCGAAGTAGGAGAGATGAAACAATGTCATATGAAAGATAATCTTGGGAAAAGGACAGTATCATACTGCCGTTTATTAAAGATAGGGTTCCTGCCAGGAGCTCTTCATGTGTGCTCGAATATGTGATTCCTAGGGAATCCGTGGGGAAGGGATATATTGGCCTTGGAGACCACAAGATACGGTTATTTCTCTGCTGCTGTCGCTGTGCTGGGTTCCCCAGCTGTCCTGCCCTGCAGCTCAGCCGCTACCTTCCATGGCAGTTCTGAGGCCTTGGCTAACCAGCACTTCTACGAGAAGGTGGTGTAAGACTTACATCAAAAACTTTGGTTTCCTGGCAAACACCTGTTTGTCTAGTCAGGTGTCTTCGATTGCTTTTTAGATTGTAGACTGTTTGTGTTGTATACTGTCTAAACAACCATATCTATGCAGATACATAAGTCTTGAAAATCATCTCCAGTTTTTAGAGGCAAGGACATCTAACATTTTGGTCTTAATAGCATTTTGTGTTAATGTTGTTAGTGTGCCTACTGGGAAGGTGTGTATCTTCAGTGAATATTAGTGGGTTACGTATTAGAAGTCTTTAAATGCTTAGCTATTAGAGTGCTATCCACTTTTACTCTTTTATGTTACATTCCAAAAGCAGACATAAGCTCAAAAAAATCAGAAGTGTGGGAGATCAATTTTACTTTATTTCTTCCTATATCCTTGATAATTTCATCCAGTTCCTGTGACTTGATGAGATTAAAGAAATCAGTCTTTGATTTTAAAAAGTGACCCTGTCGCTGACAACGAGGCTTGAAATGGTAGAAGCAGTTTGCAAAATAATAGTAGTTGTAATGTTAGCAGTACATTAGTTGGTTCACTTCTAGCCACTGTTCCTTCCCCTGCCACTCTCATGGGTGAGTCCAACGTCTTTGGTTCTTTTTGCCCTTTGTAAAAGACAAGATTTACAATGTTTGCCTAGCTCTTGAGTGGTACAGAGTTCTGTATTTTAAGTAATTTAAGATCATTTCATATAAGGAACTAAAAAACGGCCAAGTTATACTGGATGTGTTATTGGTAATTCCACACTGAGTTGTTGCATATGCTGCTCTGACAGGCAGGGACATCCCTGACCCACTTGGGACCATAAGCCCCGAGGTCTGCTGTAGAACTGAGATGATGGTAGCAGCAGTTCTGTAGCTCTGGGTGGATCTTTTTTTAGCCTAGTTAGATATTATTCTGCTGACTATAGAAATAAATGTAATAGACAAGGTTCTATGAAATTCCTTATATTGTGCACATTGTGATAGTTTTGCAACACCTTACATAAACCACAATCAAGTCCATTAAGTTCCAAACTGCATGGCCCAGTTACATGAGCAATATTCTGCAGTCAATGTTCTTTTATTCTAAGGGGAAAACAAGAATAATAAAATTGTTGTTAAAGAAGTATTATACATTACAAAAATTTCATTATGTTTTAATAATTTTGAAACTATTTTACCTGCTTTCAAAAAGTTAGTATTTGGTTTTGGAGTAAGTTAGTTTCTAACTGACTTCTGGTTTTGTTATTAACTTCTCATTTCCTACTTTCATATATTTAAACTTCGGAATAAGTGGTGTGTGAATGTTATTTGCATAACAGATGTGTAATAAAACTATGTTTGTGTCTCAGAATTTTCCCTCCTAGATATTATAGGTACTTGACATACATTCTTAAAGACCGAGTTTTTTCTCTGTTGAAGTTTGTCATACCAGAATTTGACCTAATGTGAGCCTTCACGGGGCCAGTACAATGAAAGTAGCAAGATCTTCTCTTCATATAAACGCACATGAATGGCAAAGCTGTACAGTGCCCTGACAATACCAAGTATCAAATTCTTACTCTGTATGTTTTGAACATTTATCAGATTCTTCATCACAACAAATACGAAAATGTTCTGGCAGATGCATTTGAAATACAGACACATATAAAACTTGATGTCATCTGCCCACATTCTGCTTGGGACACAGCTTGGAGAGCCTGTGAGCCTACTTTGCATACATGCTGTTACACACTCTGCATATTTGCATTTACATACCTGATATTACTCTTGATGTTAAATACACTCCCTGTTTCAACTTCCTAGGTTAGAGATTCAATTTACAAATGCATACAGGTCTATCTATTTGTTAATGAGGCACCTGATTCTGCAAAATGCTGATACTTCTTGTAAAATCCAAGTACTCCCAAACCCTCTAGAAGTATAGTGGAAGATAAGAAAACTTTATGAGGCTCTATCACAGAGCTGAATCTTACAGTCCTTGTTCAGGTAAAAAGCAAAAAGGAATTATTTTCTCAGAAGAGCTCCTTCAGCTTGTATGCCTTGACTCATCAACAGCTAGCTTCCCCAGTTCCCAATGAGCCTCATTTGAAGACTCCTTAGCTCCTCCTTATGAAGGAATACAGTGAGGATATGAGAAGGATTAGCATGTGTTAGCTGTGTTAGTCTTACTTCTGCTGACAGAACAGTGGCTCTGCTAGCAGTACAGTGAAGAAATATGGTTCTGTCCTCTTCCCTATTCCCACCACCTATTCCACACTATTGGCTGAGGCTGGGGCAAAAAAAAAGGTCCCTTAGTGATGGCTGATAGGGCTTTTCATGAAAGATTTGAAGATGCTTGGGGGAGCAGCCCCGGCATGATTGAGTGATTGTACATTTGCATTGTTGTTAATTGAACAGATATGCTTCGGAAGCTTTCATTTAAGTGTCTAACTGGTATTTTTACAGATAATGGAACAAATTAGTCCCATTTGGGTGGGAACAGATAGAATTACACTTCATAAAAGTTTTCCTCATTAAGATTAGTTCTGATTCTGCTGCAGCTTTGCATGCATTAAAAAGCATGGCGTTCTGGAGCTAAATATAGTTTCATTCTTACTTCATGAAGCTTCTAGACAAATATCAGATCCAAAGCACTGAGCTCTCCTTGGAAAGAAACGATTTTTATCAGGAAAAAACCAGAAAAGCTGGACAAAAATGTAGCACCAACCATTTACATGACATAAACAGCTGCAGTGCTCGTTTACTTTATTTGTTGAATCTTTGTCAAATACAGACCTCTAGTATTATAGCTTTGGTCTTTTTTTTTTCATATATTCACATGTGTATTTTCATATATTTCCTGTTATTTAATAATAAAATCTTTATTTTTAGCAGGGCAATATTTTTAGACAACTTGATAAAATACTTTGTATCTTTTTTCACACATTAAGAAGTTACTTAGGAAAAAAACAGCTGTCTGAATGGAATTGCATGAAGATGTGAAGAAAAGTTTGGGTTAGCTCTTCAAGCAGTTGCACTAAATCAAGTGTGAAAGAAAGCATCCTGCTGTAAGCAGCCTTAGTTTTAACAAGAATTCTTGTGCAAGTGATTACAGTGTTGTTAGGGGTTCCTCATCCTGGTATCTAGATGAGACTGATCACATGTCACCTGTTATTAAGCACCCCTATTTGAAAATACTAGATAAGCCTTTTATTGGAGAGCTCTGCAAAATGTGTAAATATTCATATTGTTCTATTTCTTGTATAAAAGAGACTTTTTTGAGCCGTGGAGATTGTTGGATGGTTTAGCTTCAAACTAGTATGTGGAACAAAACTGTCCAAAGATTAAAGATACATTATTTTCTGTGTGAAAACTGTGGAGCCAAAGGTAAGATGTGTGTTGCTAATTAATCCTGATCTTGTGAAACAGTACCATCGATTTTTATTGTGCAAATTATTATAATGGATTTAAAAATCTGTTGCTAGTAGGTGCAGGAGAGAGTTGTGTAATTTGCATAACACTTTCCTTTTGATAATCTAAGCTAGTCTGTGAGTCTGCTGAGTTAGATAGATGATAGTCTCTGGTAAAAACTGGGTCGTCTGTTAGCTAAACATATGTAAATAACCAAGTCCAGAAATCCTGTTAATTGCTATGGATTCCCTCTGGTATAAGTACTGATTTAAAAAATTCTAATTGATAAGCTTCAAATTGTTTACTGCAGGTATGTAAAAAACCTGATTCAACTTCCATTGAAGTTGAAGACAGGCACCAGCTAGCTTCAGATAAAATTTGGTCTGGCCTAAAGGGGTTAGGAGTAGGGCTGCCAGGGAATAGAGCTGCTTTCATCTGAAAATTGAAAATCCTGCTATCTTTCTCAGCATGCTGCTACCCTGTTAAATCTGTTTGCTCAGTGGCAAGTTATTAGAAACATATGTCATCCCTGGAGAAAAACATAATGAAAGTATTCCAAAGAATTTCAGTGTAATTTTGTGTTTGTATGTGATCAGAGTAACATTAAGGAATAGTGTATTTTTACAGTTTTAAGGATTTAGTAAGGTATTTTGTAATGTAAACAATTGTACTCTTAATATACTAGTATAAAAAAGCTTCATAGCTCATGGTTTAGGGCTGCATTTGCTGCCTCAATATGGTGGAAAAAGTTTCATTTTTATTTGTTTTGAAATTGTATGGGTTTTGTAAAGGAGTGAATAAGAGACTATTTTTCATGTTTAATTTTGCAAAGAGACAAAATGTCTAAAAATTTCTGAATTATTAACGCTCAAAAAAATTTTTGAAATAATGCGTTACCGCAGGCCACCTGAGCAGTGATAGCCTGGCTGCTCATGGTTAGCTCAGGGCCCCTTTGATGGGTCTCAGCGTAACCTTTTTCTTTTACAGACTGAGCAAAGTCATGTTTCAATGGCCAAACCGAGCACAATAGGTTATATAGTCTCTTATAGGAGCATACCTTTTTAATACTTTTAAATGTAAATTATTAGTTTTGTATTATGAAGCCCAGAAGTTAAGCAAAACATCTCTCAGGTGGGGTAATCAGCAGCAAAGCCAGGTTCCTTGTTCTACTTCCATGGGGGGCTGGTATGAGAGCCTCACCTCTGCCATTTTCCATCTGCAAGGAGTACTCTTTGTTTTTGCTTCCCTGCAAAAGTAGATCTGCCCCTTGGAAGGTCAGCTCCTCTTCCATGTGTAGCCACTTGCTCAGAATCAGGCCTGCCAAAGGAGCACAAGCCTTTGGCCCTGACTGGCATGGCACAGCATGGGTGTCCTCACGGGGCTGGTGCAGAAGTGCTTCCAGCAGCATTTTCGGGTTCAATATGTGTTGCTTCCTGCAGCAGTGCATCACTCACACAGCTGCAGGGCTGCTGAATTTAGGAGATTGGCAGGTGTTTGGGAATGGGAAGAGGAATGTCAGCAAGCAGTGAGGCAGTCTGTAATAGATTACGGTAGTTAGAGATACTAACCGAAAGCAGGAGAGTAAGCAAATTTGCCTAGGTTTTCTACTTACTATTGAAGTGGAAGAAGTGTGAAAGTCAGTGAGAGTTCTTGCCTTACTGAAGACCATGGGAGAGAGCTCCCAGTTTGCTCTGTAAACTGGTTGAAATACAATGTGTTATTAATTTTACAGAGGATAGCTCACCTTTTTGCATTAACATATGTGAAATAAAATGATTAATAGCCATTAGTTGCTCAGTGTAATAGGAGTAACTTTGTTGTCCTAGACCATTGTCAGTCTCCTAGACTAGAAGAAACTGAAGCATTTACTTAGCAGAAAGAGGTTATTATTCTTGGACAATGTTCTGTGTCATTGACATCTTCTCTTAATTAGCTTTCGTATTCCGAGAGCTTTCTTTCAGAAAAATGTCATCTTTTTAACAAAAGGATGACCAAAGCTGACAGCTGGAGTTTGGTAATAACATTCTGTATCAAATATTAGTAATTGTATTCTAAAATAGCTGGACTGCTTTTTTGGTCCATGACTGTATGTGCATAATTAGCTCCTTTTCAAGTGTTGCCCAGAGGAAATGTTGAGCCACCTGCATGGGAATAAGTAAATAGCTTTTTAAAATCTTGGTGGATCTTATTTAGCTCCCTTGGGGAATTCAGTTTTGGTCACTGACATCAGCCTTATTGCTTTTAAAGCCTGAAATCTCTCTTTGTCCTGACATACTGGGGTTTGGCCATGAAAGGGAAGGGGGAAACAGTACTGGAATGATGAGGAGTTTCAGCGTGTGGGTTCTTGGCCTCTGAGAGTTGTACTTGACACTGACAAGACTTAACTAAGCTGAAAGAAGCATCTGTATAATCTTCTGTATTTCCCTGATATGCCATTCTGTGTAGAACCAATGGACCTCAGCATACCTGTAGCCTTGGTTAGCCTTGCCCAAAAATAGTAAGTTTCCTGCCAGGTTCTTATTAGATCCTGCCACTCTTTGAAGGGGTGTGAACTTTTTCACATACTTCAGTTTGAGAAGGGTTGTGTTGCTTGGCTGTGAAAGGGCTTTGACTATTATTATAAGTAGTTGAAGTTTTTATGCTCTGATTCTTGCTTCACTGCTCTAGGTGCTAGTGCTGTTGTTGGCAGATTGGCTAAGAAGGATATTCTGTCCCACTCAGAGCAACTCCAATTGTCCACTTCAGGGTGAAAATGTTAGCAACCCAGCAATGTTCAGAATGTTGTGGTGGTTACACAGTAGTGGAGTTGTGCTATGGAGACAAGGGATGTATCAGTGCTCCAGTAGTCTTGTAAGACTACCAGAAAAAGCCATCAGGGAGACCTTTACCACTTACTTCTCAGCTTCAAGGCTGTCCCTGCTCAAAAGCTTCTTCCCCGATTTCAGATGTCACTCTAGTATCCTTCAGCGGCTGGCTCAGCATTTCTTAGTTTCTTTGGCTTTGTCCTATTTTTAAGGAGCTGTTTTGTATTATGTTTGCATTTTTAAGAAACACCAGACGAATGACGCTGGAAAATTAATTCATTGTTTACTTACAAGGTGATTTGTGGGACAGTAGCAAAGTTACCCAACGTAGTATGCCTTGAGCAGGATGTGGCTGGGTGAGCATTTCCCTTACGGAGCTCCTTCTGGGGTCTCCAGCTCCTACTTGACCAGTATCAGTCAACTTGGTATCTCTGTTGAATCCAACAAGAACTCCACCAGTTGCATCCATCTGCGTGTGTGGGTAAGCACTGGCTTTTCCATGAGGAAAGGAACTGGCTTAGCTTAATCTGCATTGAAGAGTTCATCTTAGATCTTGTTAATTATCCTGAGAAAAGTTGTAGTGCAAAAAAATACTTGCCAACTCATTAGGCTACAGCTGGAAGTCCAGGGAGACATGCTAATGCTTTCAAGTGCAAAACCAGCTGCTCTGCCCCCACCCCCTGGAGTTTTAAGAAGAGTGGAGATGATTGCTTTGTACCGTGAAAGTGTTGCTATGTCTAGGAACCCACTTTGGAATCAGCTATCGAAATCATTGCAGCTCTTTTCCCTAGAAAAGCTAAATGGGTGATCTGAACTGGGACAATTAGTTGAAGAAAGCTGTAATTGGAGCCACGCTTTACTGTGGCAGCTCTCCTTCAGGCAGGGCCCACATTCATATCCTGCTGTTTTGCTTTTGCTGCCCAGTCAGCCAGTTGGTTTTCTTTTGTCCTGAAAATTCAGTTTTATGTCCAGGAGGAGACCAGGTAAAAAAAGATCATCAACAGTCGTCTAGAGATCTGTGGTCATGCAGAACTACCAGATCCTGGTGCACTAAATCCGATGAGAGTCATAGTATTTGTTCCAGTAAAAATAGGGTGCAGCTGTAAGTGTAAAAGAGCTTCTCTTGGGTTGTTAATAAAATCCCTTATAATAAAAGGGATTAAAAATCAACATTATAAAAAAGCCAAATATAATGTTGCCATGTTTCAGACTTTAGTTCTATGAGGGAATATTTACTTGAACTATCTAAATTACAGTAATAGAGGAGAACAGATCCTTGGAATGTTTTAATTAGTATCAATTTATATACAAGATTCTTCTTTACAGAAGCTATTTTTAGCCTTGTTTAAACAGCGGAAGTTGCTTGGTAAAGGAAGTTTTCCTAGAAAACTTCAAGCTTATTTTTGCTAGTTTTATAACCCTAACAATTTAAAACTTTTGTATAAAAAATGAAGACCACTTCCACTGGTTACTTATGCCAGGCCCTTGGCTTCTGGATTAATTTTGATTTAGTGTGGTGTCTTTGTCTTTAGTGTGGGTTCTATTGCCTTAGAATCATGCACCCGTTAACTTCAGGCAGAACGGCATTTATTTATTTTAAAGTACTGCTTATTTTTCTCTTTTTTTTCTCCCTATTCTCATAGTTCCTTTTGTGAAGTTTCTTCTCTGTTCAACTACTAAGGCTTTTGTTTCCTTACACTGTCCTGCAGTTTTATCCAGTGTTTAGTTATTCCCTTCTTTTGCTTTTTTAATGGCTTTGCTACCATTTTTGCCTTGTTCCTCCTTTGTATCACTCTGATGATAGGAAATGTGTTGCATTTCTGGTAGTAGCAATTGAACTAGAAATTTCACAAAGCTATGTGCAGGTAAAATCAGCCAGTCCTATGTACACAGACATGTTTGGCTTTTTTAAGAGAAAACCCCAAAATCCATGCATATTATTTTCCCCCTCTATGCTCCAATCCAGTCTGAAGAAACACATGATGCAGAAATCAGTGGATAAAATTCCCTGCCCTGTCTTACTCACAAAGTGTAGCTGTACACCTGAAATAATGGGAAGTTAAATAATAGGCTAGTGAGTTGGATGTAGATAGTTCATCAAAAGAGTAACAAAACACTCAGGATTCTGTGGGAGGATGGGTGTCCATGAAGTACAAATACTATAAAAGATGGAAATCAACAGGAAAATACATTATATAACAAATACAGAAAATTCTGGGTTTGGCTGGGATTCACTGTTTTTGAATATTTTCACTTCTCTTGGTTAGCTGGTCACTAGTAAACAATGTTGCCCTACTGCAGATACCTTTATCTATTACTTTAGTGTACAACTAACAGATGTTGTATTGGACTCTGTATGGCCAGGCAGGGTTCAGTGGGTCCACTCCCTAGAAGAGGCAGGATTAGACACAGATTTTTGAGTAATCAATTGTACCCAGAGGCATTTTGAAATTCCCAGTAATAAGGTAGCTGGGGTGCCAGTTGCCCCGTGAGTGCTAGCAGTACCTAGGGGGACAGAGTGGTTGAGGAGGAGGAAGTGATTCCTATAAAAGCAGTGATCAGTACCTTTAGGAGGAGATTATCACACCAGTCTCTTCTTGCTTGAAGCAAATTTTCTCCCTGAGTTAATGGGTACTATGGTCACACAGTCGCAGTGCCTGGTAGTTTCTCTGGGACACGACTTGATGTGCAGGATTGCAAGAGTGTTATGTTATGCTGTATGAGGCCAATGTACGGAATGTTTCAGATTCTAGAAGAGAATATTTGGAGGCCATTTGAAGATGGGTAAGGCTATACAAAAGAACCAAACTTGGAGCATACTGTGAATAGAATAATTACAAAAAAGGTCAGGTATTGTAAGAAGACATGGATACTAATATGGCTTAGATGCACGTAAAAAGGCAAGGGAACACATTATTTTGAAGGAAACCTGTATACTTTAGTAGATAATGGACAAGTATAGGAGAGAGAGTTTCCACATCTGACAGTAAGATAAAAATGAGCATTTTATCTTTGAGGCAGTGAATCATTCATGCTTTGTGTATGGCTTTTACTATTTTAGCCCTTTATAATTTTTCAAAATGCCTGCAGAGGCAGAGCAATTAATTTGCTTTTTTCAATACTTTTATTTTAAATTTGATACATATTTTCATTTGTTCTGCCACGCTTCTCCCAAAGTGAACTCAGAAGCAAAAGTAACTTTTTGATGGCTTCTTAGAGGTATTTCACAATTGTCTTCCAAGTTACTACAGTTGGCTGAAAAACAGTAGCAAGGATCCAGATAGGATTTTGTTTCTCTTTATAGTAATGTGGCAAGATCCTGTTACTTGCCTGCTGTGCTGAGGTATTTTGCTTCAGTCTTCAGGAAAATAGCAACACAGTGAAAATAGTTCTTAGCAGGGGAATCTCCAGCCATCGTATGTATCACGTTTGTGATAGTCTACATTTTAAGTGCCTGGATCCAGGAAAGAAAAAGAGTCAATGTTTTGATGCTGAAGATGCCTTGTTTAGTCCATGATAAATTTGTAGTAACTGATTTATGTATCATATAAAGTAAGCTTTTCTTTGAATACTGGAGTGATAAATACTTTTACACAGTCCTTTATACCAAGGAGTAGAGATGATCAATGTGTACACTTTGGCATTCTTGCTAATCAGCGTCATATTAGAGTCACATTGGAGGGCATCTGGAAAATGGGCAAAAATTCTGGTTTGCCTTCATGATGGAAAGGAATTCAGTTTTGTAATTATTACAGTGGAGCAAGGCAGAGTATAATTTTGGTCTCCCAGAGCTCACCAGCTGCATGCTATTTACTCAGGAGTGGTGTTGCAGAATTGGGAAATAATGTATAGTCATTGCAATAATTTAAAATACAGAACAGTCTCCAGGTATGAAACCTCCCCCCCTCAGCCAGATTGTAGCCATAAAGATTGTAGGTTTGATAGTAGGGTATTGTTGGGGTTTTAGGAGTTCTCCTTTTGTTTTTCTTTTTCTCTTAGAAGAATTTTCCCATACTGTTGCTAAGGGACCTGGCCACAGGGGGAGGAGTCCAGCTGGATTGTCCTTTTTTGCCTGGGGTTTTCTCGGAAAGGGCGGAGTCGCCGCGAGATTTGAACTGGCAAAAAGGGGCTGGGTACAGTCCCTAGCTTCCTGTTCTCCCGGCGTTCAGGGAAGAGAGAAGCTACCCTTGTGATGGCGGGAATTCGTCCCTGTTGTAGGCTCCTGCCTCCTGCTGCCTTCCTTCTACCGTGAGTGGAGCCTGCTCGCTGGAGCAGCCATTGCATGGGGACCCTATTTAATACCCTGTCTCACTAAAGAGAGGAACCTTTTTTCACCATCTGCTCGGGTGCCTCAGGAAAAGCCCCGGGATCCCAAGCCCGCCTTTCCCTGCCCCGCTGGGAGCCGGGCGAGGCTGCCGTGCCTCCCCTGGCCTTTCCTTTGCCACTGCTGCAAGCTTTTCACCGCACTGTAGCGCCGCACCCCCTGCCTGCGGAGAGGTCCAGGGGCTCTCCCTGCAGCTCCGGAGTTTGATACATCTCCCCTACCGCCCGGGATTTTGTGTTGGTCCACGCTGTTCCAGTTTGCTGTTCCCGAGGGTCCTGCTGGGGCACCGGGATCAGCTGCCCAAGGGTTTGTGACGCCTTTCTCCCATCCCTTCCCGGCTCGGCCAGGCCGCCATTACCGCGTGGTGCCGAGCTCGCTGCGGAGCGCCCCCTGCAGGCGCGGGGGAACATCGCACCCGCCCCCCTCGCCGGGAGCCGCCAGCGCCCCTGGCGGCTGTGAGCGGAACTGCACCGAGGGGAAAGCGCCTGAGAGCTGAGAAGGTGTCACTGGGTGCTGGGTCTCTTTGGTATCACTGCCATGGTTACTGTTGTTTGTTTGCCTTGTTATGTAGATATATATAATATATATGTTATATATATTAGTAAAGAACTGTTATTCCTGTTCCTCATATCTCTGCCTGAAAGCCCCTTAATTTCAAAATGATAATAATTTGGAGAGAAGAGGGTTGCATCTTCCATTCCAAGGGAGGTTCCTGCCTTCCTAGGCAGACATCTGTCTTTCAAACCAAGACAGGTATATAAAATATAACACACTGCTGTAGGACTGGGAGTGGGGAAGATAATAAAATAAACAATTTACAATAGTTACTATAACTGAGAATGCTATTTTTTAAATAATGAGAGACTAGAAATATTTTCCATATGGCTTCATTGACTACAGTTTCAAATAGATACTCAAGTCAAAAAGTAATGAGGGGCTTTTATTTCTGACTTAAGTCATCAGAGACCATCCTACACTTCACTCCTGAATTACAGTAATTCAGACACCAACCACAGTATTTTAATTTCAGTAGTTCTGTTTATGATTACCTCTGTGGGCCTCTTTACACTGGAATCATCATATTGACTTGCTGATGGTACATCATATTTGTCCATGTTTACTAATTCTCTCCTTTATTATGCTCTCTACCAGTTTGCTAGTCTGGAGGCCATGATAGATATCTTCTCAGCTGTTATCATAGAGAGCTTTGGCATATTTACTGACTGTCTTCCAGGTGTTTGCAAACCCTGTGATTTAAATACTATGCTAGCAGGATGGCCAGCCCAAAATATGGTAATTTTAAGTTGAGTAAAAGACACTCTGCCAGTCAGAGGACTTGCAAGTATTTGACATCAAAGCCTTACCAGTTGCTGTGGTCCTAGCAACTGGTACAAACTAACTCTTATCAACTCCAAGGAAAACAAGGTGACGATAAATGATAAACGAAAAACATACAAGAAAAAATAAGTAAAGTGAAACTACAAGCATTTTATTTCTTTCTCCAGGTCATGAGGAAAAGAACAGAGCACATACTCCCATTTTCTGTGATAGATTGTATGTAGAACAACTGTATTTGCGAAAGGTGGAGAGCTTGTGTGACTCACAGCAAAGAGGTCAGAGCTAGGCAGAACAAGTTAGCTGCTGACGTGAGATCAGACAATTGCAAGTACCAGGAGGCAGGCAGGAAGCACACTGCAGTTCTGGAACAGGATTTTTATACAAACAGGCTGCCTAAGAGCACACAGTGGAGCCAAGAAATCCTGCTTTGTGGTATATAAAAATACTTGTCTCTTATTCTTAGACAGGGTCACAAAACGCTAATAAACTTCAAAATCTGATTACAGAGCTTAGTGCTTTATGCATTTGAAATGTGTTACAAATAACACAGTTAAGCCAAGAATATTTTAGAGAGGAATAAAGACATGAGAGTGTCATTTTACAAGTGCAAATCATCATATAGTATAGAGTTTTTCTCTCTTCTTTGTAACAGGGCAGACATGTATAAAATCTCCTTCAGTCCTGGCAAAAAATAATTGCATAAAGGGGAATTACTTACCTGGATTTTAAGCATATTAAAATAACCCAATTTTAGCATTTTTTTTAGGGGAAAACCTAGTGCTGTTCCCAAAATATGTGGTCAATCTTTGGTTCTTTGCCAATGAAAGAGTTTGTTATAGGCTTGGAGGAAAGAAAGGATGATTTGTTTCAGCATCATGTGAAGGTGGGAAAGCTTGTAAGAGATCTTTTGTTCAAAGCTTGGATGGCATTTTACTTGGTGATGTGTCTTGTGCTTTCTTTAGCTCATTGAGGTAATTTGTCATGTACAAGTGCCTTGGGGTAAATCCCTTCTAGCGCACCTCTGCTTAAATTTATGATGTTGTATGACAGATTTTTTCCCATTTTTGTCTAATCTTTTTCACTTATATGCTCTCTAGAGAATTAAATATTTTTTTGCAACTGCACTTGTTGAAATATGTTCTTGTGGATGTCAGCATTATATCCAGAGAAACTATTTTGCACTCTTTAGTAATCAGTGCTTTTATCTGTTCCTTACCCTAAGATAGTTTTAGAAACACCACACCAAGCGGAGGAGCCTATTTTTCAGGGAGACTGTGTACTTAAAAAATTTCTTATATACTATCATGTGGTTATAGTGGTTCTGAATTAATTTCATGAAATTTAGTGTAGTAGCCTTACAATAACTCTCAAAAAGAGTTATTAGATCATCTGCTCTGATCTCCTACATATTGGAGGACATTATATCTGAACTTGGGTACTTCTGTACTTTACTCAATAACCTATATTTTGCTGAAAGATGTCTGAATGCAGTGAGTGGTGGGAAATCCACTGCTTCTCGGGCAGTTTGTTGCACAGATCAGTTACTGTGATGGTAAAAATGTATGCCTTGCTTTTCTTTTCAATCTGGTTAATTACAGCTTCCAATTACTGGTTCTTGATTACCTCTTCATTGAAGAATTCAATACTTGGGCCTATTTTTCTTTTCAAAGGTACTTGTATGCTACGTAATCAAGTGATCTCTCAGTCATCTCACTAAATAGCCAGATTGTGCTTTCTTAGTGTCTAGGCAAAAATAATTTTCTCCATCACTTCCTTTTTTTTTTTTCTTTTTCAGTTTTCTTTTTAAAAAGTGGAGACCCTAGCAGGTTAAGGGCATTGATGTTCAAACTCCATAATTAAGATACAGGTATCTCTCACCTTCTTTTACTCTCTGGCTTTCTCCACCATGGTAAAGGTTTATTCAGAAGAGTAGTAGGCATTAACAAAGGAAGGAGTTCTGAAATGCATTTGCTTTTTTCTTCCCCCAAGAGAGTAGAACTGTAACAGTGTTATATTCAGTTGAATGAAGATGTCTTACAGACATATAGGTTATTCCTCTTTCTTCTAGTGAAACATTAGAATGCTCATATGTGATCAAGGCTGTAAGATTTTATAGGCAATGAATGCAGAGCACGTCTGTTGATTCAGCACACCCTTATCAAATGGCTGGTACCTTCATAAACTACTTGTTCTAGGAATTGAGAGGTTGTATCTGCTCTGGGCTTCTGTGTTTGTTAAGCTTGCCAGTTGTGTCACACTAGAGCCCGAGTGCATGCAACACTAACACATTCTGGATGCAGCTTTACTGATGGCAAGTTAAAAATCTTCTTTAAGTGTGGATTTGCAGAACTACCTAATATATCCTAAGAGTCCTCATTTGAGAGAAATCAATCCCAGATTTGATCACATGGGTACAAATCCCTTGCAGTCTGCTGCAAGTTTGACCCTCAATTAAATCACTGAAAAGTTACTGTTAAAGAGTAAGCATACATTTGAACACGCTTAACATGTCTGATATAAGTGGTTTTAGCAGGTGAATAATCTAGAATTGATTTCCTACCATGTCCACTACAGTTTCTTTGAACATTCTGTATTGCTAAGTGATTAACCTACTTCTTTGATCTAAAATTAGTGTGCATAGCTCCATTTTTAAAGTGTTTCTGAGTACATTCACTTCTGTACCCCTGCTGCTTGCTTTCATTGTACAACAAAGATGATTGTTTCCTTTAGCAAAGAACTTACTGAGTTTTGAATCATTTTCCTGTACATTGATCTGGAGGGAGAATGCCAGCAGTTTATTGGGGTTTAGGAGTACAAGTTGCCCTGACCTTTCAATTTGTGTATGTACACTTAAGAGTCCCACTGTGCAGATGAGAGACAAGAATTTAATCTTTGTGCTTCATGTTTGTTAGGATGTACTTCATTTTGGTATGTGAGAAAACCCAGGGGAGACACACACAGTCTTGCAAAAAAAATTTGTGTGAGACAGTGTTTTCAGCAACATCAAAATGTAACTGCACATACCAGACTTCTTCGTTCATACTGCCAAAGGAATAATAGGATTACTCTGCTTTGTTTTGCTTTTTCACCCTGGCGTTAAATGAACTGAAACTTGATGTGTGAGTCTCTGGAAAATAAGGTCAGTTGAAAAAGAGTTCATTGTCCTTTTATTCTTATTCTTCTTAGGTGTTCACAGACAAGTTCAGGTTTATCCAGGGAACCATGGCAGAAGGTGGATTTGATCCCTGTGAATGCATTTGCTCGCATGAACATGCAATGAGAAGACTGATTAATCTGGTAAGGATAACATGAGGATATTTGGAAGGGTGGTTATTCAGACATTACTTCTGCTCTTGCAGATTTGCAATTACTGGTGCTTTTGATTCTGCTTATTCAGTAGCATGTACAGTTAGAATCTGTGTATCCAACTTTCTGATGAGCTTTTGAATAGTCAATACAAATTATAGCTTTCCGTTTATTTCCCAGAGCTGCATTTTGGCAGCATTGACAGTGTTTCTGTTGAACTGTTTCTTTTCTATGCCTTTTTTTCAGTCTGCATAAAGCCAAAGAAACTACCCAGCAAAGTCTTTGTGGTCAAGGTAATTCCACACATATGAACTTCCACATATGGCAAGATAATGATGTTTTAATTTTTAAAATTACCCTCTAAAAGTTCTGAAGCTGGAAATCCTGTGATTCTGAGTTTTGAGTTCTGTTTCTTGCTATGTCATTGATAGGTTGAGCAACTTCAAGCAAGTTATGTACATTGCTGTAACTGTGACCTGTAAAATAGCAATGTTTCTTTGTTTCTGTGTTGAACTTAGTTCAATGTCTATTGAAAAATAAGCTACAAAGTGCTTCTTTTTTTTTTCTAAGTAAAAGTACATATTTTTTAAAATAACATTAACAATTATGAACTGTGAGCAATTATGTGAACTTGATTACAGCTCTAATTTGGTTAAATTCTTTTCAAGATTACACCATACGTCAACTTCATTTGATGTACTTCCCCTTGGTGATTTTCATAAATTTGTTTTTATCACATTTTCTTTCTTAGGGCCTAAATTAATATAATTTTAAGTTTGTACTCAGTTGATGTACCGAGTACATCAACTGTTCAAGGCAGTTATGTGTGAAGAAGATTCTCTCTAGGATCAGGCCCTTCTTCAAGAGGTTTCTTAACAGTATTTTAGGAAGGTTATCAGGAAAATATGACATCTACTAGCCTATGACTAGAGTTAGTCTGTTAAGTCCCCAAGGGATGTATGTTTGGGTATAAGGAATCATAGAATCACAGAATATTCTGAGTTGGAAGAGACCCACAGGGATCATCGAGTCCAACTCCTGGCCCTGCACAGCACTGTCCTCAAGAGTCACACCATGTGTCCCAGAGAGTTGTCCAAATGCTTCTTGAACTCTGTCAGGCTTGGTGCTGTGACCACTTCCCTGGGGAGCCTGTTCCAGTGCCCAACCCCCCTCTGGGGGAAGAACCTTTTCCTAATATCTGGTCCAAACCCCCTCAATACAGCTTCACGCTGTTCCCTCAAGTCCTATCATTGGTCACCACAGAGAAGGGGTCAGTGTTTGCCCCTCCTCTTCCCCTCACCAGGAAGTTGTAGATGTAGATGTAGATGTTGCAGTGTGGTCTCCCCTCACTCTCCTCTTCTCCAGGCTGAATAAGCCAAATGACCTCAGCTGCTCCTTGTATGGCTTCCCCTCAATTTGTGTGCTTGCCCTTAAACTGAAACCACTTCCACATGCATACATCCACAAAGGAAGAAACTTTTTTTAAATGGCACTTTTCAAGAGGTATATATAACTTGTTCATGCAAATGTGTGGGTTGCACTTACGTAGTCCTAGTTCACCCTGAACACAAAAACCGAATTGTCCACACTTTATTAGTCTTGGAGTGCATCATTACACTCATCTGGAATGCCAGAGGAAGAACCTAAAGCCAGGCAGATGCTGTACCTGTGTGTACTCTTGGAGAGTTTGGCTGATACCATTTTCCAGAATTACTTTGCTCAGAGTAAGTGGGGTTCCCCGCCCATGTCCATAATGTAGCACTTGCAGAGCTTGTGTCATCATGTTCTCATATTGCACCCTAGGCCTGTGCAGAGATAATGCTGTCTCCAGAATACACAGGCTACACTAGGAGCCAAAATACTCCAGACCAGGCTCTCACAGTGGGAGGGCTACATCAGTGGCTGCAGCAGAAGGAGAGCAATACCCCACATGACAAGAGGAAATGACAGGTGCTTTTCATCTCACAGACCAGCAGACCCTTGGGCTAAGCATCAAAACTGGAGTTGCCGACCCCAGATCTGTGTAGTGGGCAGCTGCACCAAAGTGCAAAATGACACCAGACAAACTGAGCATGTCTGTTTAGCCAGTTCCATATACTTTATAGGAAATGATACAATTTTCCTGTGGTAGTTCCCGACTGTGGTACAGCCAGTACTTTCTTGACACTCAAAAGTCATTAGAGAAAGTGAGTCATTGACTCACTTTCTTACTGTTGAACAATCAACAGGTTTGGTTGGGGACTGGAGAGCCAAGAAGTGAAAAGGGATGTGTGCCCATTTGTTGGTGTTACCAGGATTGTTCAGGATGGAAGGAACTTCAGTAGATGACCTAAGCCAACCTCTTGCTCCAAGCAAGGTCAATAGCGACTAGGTCATTCAGGGCTTTTATTCTAGCTGAATCTTGAAAACCTTCAAGGGATAGCAATTCCACAGCCTCTGGGGGCAACCTGCCCCAATATTTGGCAGTCTTTTATGACAGAGAATTTTTTCCATTCATTCTTTTGGTTGAATGTGTCATACCCTCTGCCATACAGTGCTGTAAAGATCTGTCTCTGTCCTCTCACTAACCTCTTTGTAAGTATTGGGGACTGCTGTTAGGTCTCCCAAAACCATCTCTTCTCTGGGCTAAACAAGCCAAGCTCCCTCAGCCTCTCCTTACAGGGCAAGTGCTTCTGCCCCTGGAGACCCCACACTGAATTCACTTCAATCTGTAAATGTGTCTGGTGTAGGAGAGCTCAAGATTGGATGCGGTATTCTGGATATGGGTTTAAAATGAGGAATACAGGAGTGTAATTGCATCCTTCAGTCTACTTATGTAGTGTTTAAAGGTAAGTGCTGCTGACACAAAGGCCAAGAAAATTGAGGCTTCTGTGGAGAATAGTTGTCCTTTCTGTGGAGCCTTTACATCAGGCCTAGCCATCCTAGCTCGTGCTTCCCAGTTAGAGGCACAATTTCAAAATCTTCTGAGCTCTCCCTGCTGCCCTTATATGGATGTTTGTACATACGTTCTTTCCCAAGAAGGATTTTCTTTTTGTCCTCAACATGATGTTTGTGCCGTATACCACAGTTGTGTGGATTCCGAACCCTGAGGCTTCTAAATACATGCTAAAGTGGTGAGAAAGGAACCCCCAGCTGGGATCAAGTTCAAAAGTTGGGAGGAAGAAAGGCAGATGCATGTTGGCTGCCCTTTTTCCTCAGGCTTGTCAAATGCAAATTAAACCAGCACGGTTCAAAATTTTGACACCCATTCAGCATTTTTTTATTGTTTCCCTTTTTTGCTAGAAGATACTGGCAGGCAGTGGCACTGGTCAGCCAGTTCTCTTTGTTGTGGCTGGAGGATTCTAGTTACGAACACCGTAGGTGAGTCATGTCCAAAGTTAGAATTGCCGCAAATGTCTGTGAGATTTTGTTCCTGGGCTGCTCCATGCAGTGTGAGGTGGGTAAAAATGGATCTTTTGGAGGAACACTAGTTCCTGTGTTATGAATGTGAACAGAGCACGTAATAGGTACATGCTCTTGGGCAGTCACCAAGAGCAGTCTAACAATGTTCTGTGTAGTTGCAGGAATGGAGTTTATTGCTCAGTGTTCACTTTCCAAAAAGTTCATACCAATTAGTGCTTGAAACTGTGAGGAGTAAAGGGAAATTCCAGATTTCATCTCTCCTAAAAAGCAAAGCAGATGCTCCTAAATATTTATAAGCCCAAATCACTAGCTAGGATAATTTAGCAGAATCTAGAAAAGTCTCAGAAGTCTCAGTCAGCAGCCAGACTATCCTTAAGTAACCTGTTGTATGATCTCAGCAGGAGATCAGCTAAGCCATTTTTGCATCTATAACTTTTATGCCTCAGTAAGAGTTTGCCTTCTAAGTTGCTGTTTTGTCACTCAGTCTTACACAACATAAGCAAACAGAAGTTTTACTGTTTGTGCTAAAAAGACTGCATGGACATTGGTTTTCAAAATTGTTGAACCCTACAAGTCTCAATGGAGACTGGGTGCCCACTACCTCTAAAAGTTGGATCCTCGAAACCTTAACTTCAAAATCATTGTGATAAACAAAGCTAAGCAATCTATTCAGTCTCTGGGTGAGAAAAAGATATCCAAATATGCCGTGTACCCGGAATGGTTCCCTATAGGTATTTAGTGGTTGATTCTTTTTAACCTAGATAGGTATGAAACGCCAGAGTACATTTGAATGATGTTACAGCTGGCAGGACTCGACAGGATTTTGGAGCAAATTGTATAACAAGGTGTTTGCAATTGTCTCCAGACTGAGCATTGTAAATGCAGAAGTTCAGAGATGAGATCAAATTTAACAGAATTATAATGTAATTATAGGAGATGCCCAAGTGTGAAAATGTTACTTTTATGAGTAACTTTCAATCCAGTAATGACATTGTGCAAAGCCCCCATGATGGATTGTAGATTTTTTAAACTTTCATTTGAATTAAAATAAACTAATTTTTACAGACTAATTTGTTTATACCTATCTAAACCAACACTGATAAGAATTAAGGCTTCTGCTAATGAAGAAGTTATGATGTATTCAGGCATGACTATTATGTGTAGAGTTAAAAAATGCATATTCAAATACAGAGGATTTCTGTTAGAATTGACTGTATGGGAGATTTGAATGACACTGCTATTCCAAAATCAGAAGGAGGTCAAAAAGTCTGCCTCCAGAACCTGAAGTTCTCGTTTTAATTTCCAATATGATAATTTTAACTTCTAGTTTGATTGGTATATTTACTTTGAAACTCTTAGAAAATGTATGTGGCATTTGAAGTATAATTTGTGGTTGAATACATTACTTTTGGGTTTTTATATAGCATATAGTTTAAATCTCTAATTGAAATGCAGACTTAATTTCATCTTATAGTACAATTAATGCTTATACAATGAAAAAAGAAAAGCTATTGTCATTTAAACTCTTCTTCCTCTCTGTTGTTAGCAACACAACAGAAAACTACAAACAAGAAAGCTGTTAAAAAGTCCAACTCTTACTTAGTTATGTGGCTTGACTATTTATGTCTTTCATTTTGCTTGACTAAGCAGGGCTTTGCTTTGTTCAGTTTTTTCCTTCAAAATTCATAATACCATGAAGATTTTATAGTCAGTGAACTGTGTATCTCTAATATGCATAATATTTTAAAAGATATTTTGCTGCTTGTTAGCTTAACTTGGAGATATTGTTCATACACAGAGTTCTTAGAATGTATATATATACATGCTTAAGTGGCATTGAATTATTTTATGCTGACTGTTCTATCATTTTCCTGAAGGGGATTTTTCAGGGTTCTTCTTGGTGTCAAAATGTGAACATTTCACACATGTAAATTTCTGTAATATGGCCACTGTAAATAATAAGCAGGTATTATGATCTCCAAATATTCCTAGGAAACACTAGAAATCTAAAATTTTTGGCTGTGACTTCATAAATGTAATTTCTAGTATGTAATACCCACGGCACCATCTGTTATGACTTGGTGGTGTTGTGGAACAATTTGACTGTTGTATGTTGGGTTCACTATTTACTCTATGGATATAGCAGCTAATTGGGAACTTCCGTAAGAGGAAGTAAGCATAGAAGAAAAAGATCACGAGACTTTCCATCCTCTGCAGATGCAAAAGAGTTGTCAAAAGACAATGACAGGTCTGTTAGCTTGCATGACTTTATCTCCTGTTCAGTCTCCTCCATCTGCAAAACTTATTTGGACAAGAAGAGCCAAAGTTCAAGAATGAGGAACAACAAATGACAGCGAGTGGTTTTATTGGGGGGAATCTGTCAGACAAAGGGATAGTTGTTTGAAAGAATCGTGGTGAAGGACATTTTGTGTACCCAGATGAAGTGGTTCCTGTCTTAGTTTTGGCAAAAGACAGCAAATCTCTAGATAAGAATGATGTTGTATTTAAAACTTATTATTTCCCCCTTTTTCACTTACTTTGTAGTATAAGAATCTGATTCCCTTATGTTACTCCTCTGGGTATCGATGCTCTCTGAGTAGGCATGGCTGATCTAAGCCCAAGGGTCAGTTCAAGTCTGAAAACTAGACTGAAAACACAGTTTATGTGGTGGTGAGGGATAATCATACATAGAGCATCTTCCATGAAGATTGAAACCTGCTAATGACTGCTTAGAGTGGCCAGAAATGTCAAAGCAAGCCAGTAATACAGATGACTATGTGTCAATTAAACATCCTTTCCCTGTATCCTTCCGGTTCAGTATTACTTGCTTTACAAAAACTGACTTCAGAATTCTCTCATACTAGTTTTTACAAAAATGAGCGGTATGTTTTTTAAGCCAAAACATTTCTAATTCTATAATGCAAAAGGACCCATTTTGAGGAACTTCTAACAGTTCTACTTACAAACCACTGTGGGAATTACAAACTTGTGTTTTGTTCTTCAGTAGCTAATCGCAAAGTAACAGTCCGTACTTCGTTATCTTGCTGTATCAAAACTCTGGAGGATACAGAGCAAATCATTATTTTAATCTCTCTTGCATTTTGATTTGTCACTATATTTTTATAGAAAAAGTAGCAAATTCTCAAACTATTTCAACATAATTGGTTCAAACACTCCTTTGTCAATCAAGCTTCTGCATAATTCTCTTGACCAGGTCATTTTAGAGTCTTACTTTTTTGAACTGGTGTAGTCTGAAATAGTATCCAGCACAGCCACAAGTCTTGGCTGAGGGAGACTTTGTGTAAGCAGCACAGAATAAATACAGATGACTAAAATAGATATGTGCTGCAAATGGCTGAAAAGCTCTCAAGATGTTAGCACAGCTAAGCCCGACTTAAATAGTCAGCAAAAGTAGCTTTCCCTACTGATGTGGGCTTTTACTGAAAGCACACCAGAACTATACCAAATAAATTTTTTTATAATTTAAAATGTCCTTTAAATATGAAGGTTGCCCTGGAGACTTCTTACATTTACAGACCTCTATTTTTTTTATATAGCAGGAGCTACTTTTTCTAGTCTATAGATTTTAGCCAAATAAAATGCAGCGGGAAACTGCATTTTGCTCTCACTTGCCCCTTTTGTCCTCTGCATTCAAGCTGGTTCAAAGAAGACCTTTCCTGACATCTGAACTTCAGGTTGTTCATTAGGACAAAGAAGCTATCATTCTTCAGAAATGCAGGGGAAAAGACTTTATGCACCTCCTAAGACAGCAGGCCAAAAGAATAAGACACAGGGTTGGAGTGACAGAGGGTGAGACTGTACCCGAGTGCTCTTGCTCCACTGACTTCTATTTTCCTGCCTTTTGCAGAGTGCTCAAGATGCTGGTGTTGCACAGGCTAAGGCCACAAAACTGTATTACAGAATTCATGGGTGTCATAACCTAGAATCTAAGTCTTGATCAAACAGTGTAAAAGGAGACTATTTTCTAGACATGTTTAAAAAGAAAAAAGCGGTGAAAAGTGGTGTCCACTTGAGTCTATAAGGGGTTAGGAATCAGGACTTGTTGAACATGTCTGTCATTCTTTACATTTCCCATTCCTGAGCTTTGTAGTATGCTTGAAGCTGCTGCTTCTTAACCAATGTCTATTTAGCCAAGAAAAAAAAAAGAAGAAAATCTCAGTTACACCTCATGATCATCTCAAGGCATGCATAGTGTATTGCAAGCAATGTAAAAAATCATGCATTGAAAATTCTTTCCGCTTGATATTCCAGAAGTAATTAATAGCTAAAACCTGTACTATGAATGGCTGAACTCTGATGATCAAAGATTTGTTACGGCCATCTCTTTTAAGGAAAAAGGAGAAAATTGTGCTTTTTTTCCCAGGCCTCATTTGGATGTAATCAGCACTTAGAACAAACTCTACTTATCTTTTGGAACTGCGAGTTCTAAGTTTTCCTCAAGGCTGTCTACGTGGGAATATCCTTTTCTTTTGCTAGTATGCATCATTTTGCAGAAGATACTCAGCTGTTTAGTCAAAAAGCCTATACGTATTTTTGGTTTTACATTTTAGATATAAGTTTGCAAATGTTCTCTGGGGAGATTTGTATGTTGTTTGTGCACATTTTCAGATGCCTCTGTTTAATATTCTGCCTTGTGAATTTGTTGTCTAGTATTACACAGAGAGATGCTGTTAGCTCCTTGTAATGATCCTGATCATCTCATGGTTTCATCTTCTTTTCAATGCTAATTCATTCTGCTTTGCATTCACTAAAAGGAGGATGTCACTGATATCATAGGTCAGCAGAATTATAAAATGAAGTACCAGTAAGTCAGGCAATTGCAGGGAAGGGAGGGAAGTGTGAAAAAGGAGGATCTATATGACACCGAGGTGAAACAGCAATCCCAGAACAAATGAAAAATAGTGAAGGGAAGAATGTGTTCTTGTCCAGATCAGGGCTCCAGATTGCAGTGGGCCCTGTGACTTCGGATGCATCTTCGTCCATAAAATGTCGTGTCTTTGACTATGAAAGTTAATGTTCTCCTTCTGTCATAACTGGCTGATGATTCTGGGTCTTAAGAGTTGTTTTGTAATTTAGTAATATTATTCTGAAATGTAGCAACCATCCTTCTCTCTCATTTGTGATGGGAGAGAAAATTACTTGCCACATCACAGGACCAGGTGCTATATTTTTATTGCAGACTGTTATTCTGTCCTTGTATGAACAATCATTTATTTTAATTGTGCATACACACATAGAAAATGAAGGAGCGGAGAAGGCAGTGTTCACTTTTTCCTTGTTTGTTCTTCTAAGAGAAGCTAGTGTAGTTTAAGAGACAGTTAAATTCCGTCAGTATGCCATTCTTTTCCTCTTACTTCTCTTTGCCAGCTTATAGCAGAATAATGCATGTAGGTGTCATTTTTTGCATCTTTAAATCTGAACTCTTACAGATAATGCTACAATTCAATTTGCAACCTGGCTTGTATTCAAGACTGGCATATCCTACCATAGCAATTTATTTATCATGTTGTTTACTTGATAATTTATATAGTTTGGAGAGAACAGACGTGGCTGCCAACAAAGCTTAAATAATTATTTCATTACCCAGAAGCATGAGAATGCAGTCAGGAGTATGCCATTGTGTTGTCATCTTCTGGCATTGTTGCAGGACAAAAGCAGAGCTTCCAGCTGGTCTAAATGGCAAAAGAGTATTTTCTCAAGGGATGATACTTTGCCCTCATTATCACATAAAATTTTCTATCAACAGTCTTTATGATTCCATTTTAAATTTGCTTGTATTCATGGAATAAGTTACTATGTCAAGTTAGTTATTGGTCCTTGCTTTCCTACTGAACTATTCTTTTAATTGCCACAATTATCCATTTTTTCTCTCTTGTCTTTGTACCTGTTTCATCTGTTTCTCTCACGCATCTCTGGGCTTTCATCCATCACAATTTCTTGTATGGAGGTCTTTTCCTGGCCTGTCTCATGAACTCACTAATTTTTTATTTCTGTCTTTTCTGAGGACTTATATCTGCTTTGAGCTGACTCAAAAGTTATTCTAAAATGTAGTTATTTTATTTATCCCTACATAAATAATATACTTTCATGTCATCTGCCGTTCACACTAGACTGCATTGGTTATTGCACTTTGTTCCTGCCACTAGTCCTGTCGTTCTTGTTTCGTTACTTCTTTAGTATACCGTTTCTGGAGTTGGAAAGTGCTTTTGGACAGGGAGTATGCTGCTGTTTCTCCTGAAAAATGACAAACTTGTGAGCTGTCTGATCACTGGTATCTTCCTGATATTTGTATGCTCTATCCTTTTTTTTAAAACTCTTAGCTAATACATTTAACTCTTAAGAAAAGGTGTTCACACTGGATAGAAACTCTGGATCTTTTTTCAGGCAACATGCTATTGACTTTAATTTAAAAAAAATTGCCCGAGCAGAGATTGCAGGATAAGTCCCAGAGACTGTGAGACTGTTGAACTCTGGCGTAGCAAACTCTGAAAACTTATCTGAAGAGTTTCACTAAACTCCTCTGAAGAGAAGACAGAGGAATTGAAACAAGAACAAGTTACTGTATAGGTAGACAGAGTCTGAATTTCCTCCTCCACAGCAGATATATGTGATGAGCAGTGCAAAGTAGCTTAACTTCTTTCAAGGAAGACTGAAATGGTCCTGGTGGCTGAGGTCCCTGTGTTGGAAAAACACGTTCTCTGTTCAGCTAGATGAAGCTGTTTTCAGTGGGCTTACTGTTTCACTTGGACTTCAGTGATTTTGTGGAGCAGCTAAAAAGCAGTAGAAGTTCACACCCTGTTTTCACCACACAGTGGCATGTTTGTGTGCATATGAAAAAAAACCCAAACCAAACTTTACTTAGTATGGTGACTTCACAAAAGTTGTCAGAGGCCAATAGCAGTGTCCCTTTACTGTGTCTGTTCATGTTTTGTTTGCAGCTGAGGGTTGTAAAAAATTGAGCCTCTCATTGCTAAAAACTGTGCAGACTCCTACCATAGCATGGCATCTGTTGTAAGAAGAGCAGCAGGACACAGGTTTCAGGTGTGCTTGATGGGTGGATGCTGTTGATCCACAAGATGTCATGTTAAAACTGTCCTTGTCTCAAAGGGGCAGAATCTAAACACTGCTGTGTTAGTGTGAACTGGGGCTAAAAGCTGTGTATTTTGGAAAAGAAAGGAATAACTGTTTTAAATTGGAACTAGGAGCCATTTAAAATGTGCCCTTTTTATTTTTGCGATGCAAAATTTGAGTGTCATGGGGAAAGAGAGAGAAAGAGCTCTTTTCTCTTACCACTGGAAGTAACTTGTTTTCTTCTTTTTTCTTAGTATTGAGTTTGCATTCACAGTATGTCAGTAAGTGGGCACTGATTTGCTGTGATTCAGCCACTGCTGCTTCTTTCAAGAAATTATGAGGGGTTTCATAGAAACCATATATTCCTACTGACCAAGAGTTCTTGTGGTTTGGGGATTATTAGTTTAAATTACTTTAACTTAGGTTATTCAAGACTTTAAATGTACTTGGAGGAAATGAAAGTTCACGGTTGTATTTTAAATAATACACATTTATAATTCGTATTTTTACTTTTATTGTTTTCAAATTTGTATTGTCTAAAGCTGAAAATTCTTGATTCTTTTTAGTGCTCTTCTAGCTTTCATGCTATTTACAATTCATGTTTACTTCATTTTGGACAATAAAAGATAAAGTAGTTCATTGTTTGGCTCATGCACTAAGCCATTTATTATATTTGAATGACAAACTGCACAGAGAATGTTAAAATTCAGATATAATCCTTTTTATTTAAATGGAGTAAAATAGTATAAATACTTTGTTTTGTGACATTTTTCACTCTCTTTGTCTTTTATTGAATATGCCCTGATGTTTCACTTGCCTTATTTCTGTTTTCTTCTTAAGGGTCTGTTTTAGAATATATGGAAAAAGATGAAAAGGCTGTTGCTGGCTTTGACTGTCTGATCTGACATCTACTAGCTATTAGTCTTCCACTAAATTCACACTTCTGACAACATAAGGATCTCTGAAACATTAATAAAATAAAAATAATTGTTAATAATATTGTCCTTAAGTATCTAAGAGTTAACATATTTGGAGCATTACTTCTCTTTTAAAATTTTTCTCATCGTCTCTGTAGTGTTCTCAGTCTGAAAAACACAGAGTGTATTTGAAGTCTTTTTGAGGGTTTTATTGAGAACAGGTAAAGTCTGGTTCAAGTTTTTACCATTATTCCACGAACTTTCATCCAAACTTCCCCTCCACATTGGATTAGAAAAATCGTAGTACAAAGGACTATAATTGCTCTTTTTTCAATTACCTAACTATTGAAATGTTGCACATTCAGTTTTTCCCAACAGTTGGCCGTGTTCCTTAAAGGGTGTAATTGTCAAAAGAGAGCTAACTGGGAGAAGGAACATTCTTGTTTCAGCAAAAGGCATTACCTTTCCCAGCCATTCAATTTATGTAAGCGTTTCATACCTGTGCCAGAATTGTTTCTCGTCTTTTGACTAAATGAGTGACCACAAGGAATCAGATTCATATTGGGTTACACAGTTAGGAACTTGTTGACCCGAGTGAATTAAGAAAAACCTCTTTTTACTGCTGCTTGTTTTTCATGATCTGCTGTGTTTAATCCCAAGATGGCAATATGCAGCCTCTCAGTGAGCTGTTGGAAACAGATTTATTGCCTGGCTCAGACAGCCATCCTAGAGCTTTAAAAAAGTTGTATTTGGACAGAATGTGACACTTAAAATGGGAGATAACTGATGGCTAGAGCACCCCCAGGCAGTGTTGTATATCTAGGCAAACTAGATAAGCTGTATGAGGGTTTGCCATCCTGGGGACAGAGGGATAACGAGATGCTTGTACAATGTTTCTGATCATATATCTGTTGTCCATTTTAATTCTGGTCATCCTTCTGTGCTGAATATCTGTAAACTGTGTTTTAAGTAGGGATTATAAATTAAGCCCCTCTCAGAATTAAATTGTTGTACAAACAGAAGATAATTATGTTGCTGATCTCTTTAATAAAAACGTGGGTATAGCAATATCCAGTTTTCCCAGTCTGGAAATCTTTGGAATATTTCAAATGGGTACTATTGCTAGCATAAAACCTCCCCTTTGAAAATTACTTCCAAAGTTCTAAAATAAAATGAGCTTTTATATAAGAAGGGCAGGAAATATGCATAGTTTGATAGATTTTTTTTCCCTTAGTAAGATAAAGAGAAGTATTCTGCTTGAATTTCCCTCAGTGCTGTTTTTAACTATAGAAACGGCAGAAAGGTTAAATCCAGCCTTCCCAGTTCCTTCCTCAGGGACTTCTTTGTAGTCTCAGTAAATTTGCCAGTAGATATTATTATATTAATGAAAGAATTAGTGTGATCAATCGCCAATTACTTTTTTTCCTTTCTCAAAGGAATTGACAGTCATTGACACTCTTTATGATAAAAGAAGGAGCTTAGACTTTCCCAGATGTCTTCCTTCTTCAGTTCTTCATCTGTTTCCTTTATGTGTTTTGCATAATATGACTACATACATTGAATCAGTTATGCCAATACAAGGGGAAATGGGCTTTGTGGAAATGATTCATGTATTTCCCACATAAAGAGCATCATCTTTACTTCTCTTTAACTGGTAATAAACAGATTAGCCTGTTGTGACAAGAAGTGTTGGGATTTGTTACACAACTATATCATAAAACCTGTGAAAAAGCAAATGTCGTTTCTAACCGAGGCAGTGTAACAATTCTGTACTTTTAAAAACTTTTACTAATGATCTATGTTTTACCTAAGCAGAGGATAGAATCTATTTCCATAGTACTGCAAATTGAATCTCATCCGTTTAACACCTCTGATCCTAATAAAGAACGTGATATTTGCCTTTATTTTTTGGCTCTGTCATCTGTAAAATATCTGTACTGATTTGCAGGTTAGCCAGTGTTGACTTTTCTTGCAGTTGGCAAGCTTACCTAGTCTGTAAATCAAATAGTCATTACAATCGCTAAAAATGTTTTAAATTTTACCCATCAGTAAAGAGAAAAACCAGTAAAATACATATTAAAACCTGCTTTAAAAAAAAGGCCTGGGGGAAAAAATTAGTAAGTACTAAATTTAAATATGAAATATAAATTCAACTTCTTTGTGCATAACGATTATCACAGTCTGATCATTTATTGTGATGTAATCAGAGAGGATTTTAATGTTACTTGATCTAGATAATAGTAAGAACACCTGTGCATTGTAAGTCCCAAAATACGTGTAGAGTATATCTGTATATAGTAGCTCCTATATCACTACAGGTTTTCTTTTACTTTTTTTTCTTACCTTTTACTTGCATTTTGAAAGGTGGTCAATGGGTGAATTGGAACCAGTAACACTGCAGTTGAGTGATTTAAAGGCATTATGTAAATAGTGTTCAGAAACTTTCTCCATACTTGGGATTCTTCACATACCATAAGCCAAGTGTGATCCAGTAGAGGATCAGTTACATGTGAACTTTGACATTATATTAAATCACAATTTCAGTAAAAGCCAACCAAGACTTACTGTTAAGTGTCATGCTTTTCTTTTTCTCTGTTTTAGCTGAGACAATCCCAGTCGTACTGCACAGACACAGAATGCCTTCAGGAATGTGAGTAACTGTTCATATCAGATTCATAAAAGTAAAACAAACAGCAGTAATTAAAATACAGTCTGAGTGGTCTTTAAAATGCAGCAGTTGATTTAATGTTATAGGAACGTATTACATTAAATCAAATACTACAGTAATAACATTGATATGCTGGGGAGATAGTTTCTGAGAATCTGGGATGCAGATCAACATTTGTACCTTGGAAGCAGCATTGATGAGAAGACTGGAGGTATCAATTTACCAGCATAACCATTAATCAGGCCCCAAGCATTACTGAATCTTATCGTTAGCCTCCAAATAGGATGATTTGGGGAATGAGAGGGGAAAATTTGGAGGGGGCTTTATTTGTCCTCCTCTGATTCAGAGCAGCCTAAGCAGTGAAGACTAGATAGTGAGCACAGACACACAGACACGTGTTCACAGCTGGGTCTGGGCGATGGACTGTCAGTACTGTGACACCTCTACTCCACTGTGAGGAAGAGGACGTTCCCCACCAGCTCCAACTCATAAGCTGACATACACCATGACTGCATCTCTGCTGATTTGGCACCCATGTAGTTAATGAAGCAGAGGACTGATGTGTACACTTCCTTGGAATTTGCTGTGAAATGCACCAAAAAACCTCTCCCAAACAGTGAGCAGCACCAGGGCAGTCAAACATTGCCGCAATCTTCGGTGAAGCACAGCTGTGTGGAAGTTATGCAGTGATGTAAGCATGCCCTGAGGCATTGAGACACTCCCTGAGACGTTTTCTGTGAGCTAGAGGGAATGTTGTCAAATGTTTTAAATAAAAATAAAGTGGATCTGTTTTTCCTATATCACTTTACCAGTTGAGCATGTGAACTCAGCTTGCATTAGGACTGCTGTAATTCTTAGAGGGAGCAGCAAGCACCTGAGCAGTGTTCCTGTAAGCGAGAGCTGCTGGTGCCTGTATCTTTTACAGGTCTAGGAGCAGTGCAGGCAAGATTTCCAGCATCTTGGAGAGAGTGCATGCCTTCATTCACCCTCATGTTCCTCCCTCCACTCCTCTGTAAAACCTTTTTAGAGGTGGGCATCCAGCTCAGATTTGCCCTGGGCTCTGCTGGTGGGAAACAGTCCCAGATTCAGTGCCATCCTGGACTGAAGGGGGAAAACTGAACTGTCCCACATAACCCCTGAGGAAAAGACAGTGTGGTGCACATGTGCTGTACAGTGCTGCTCGTTTGCTCTTTCTTCATGGGCTTTGCAAGTTACCCTATCTGTGACTTCCATCACTCCTCCTCTTCCAAATACACCTGCCCAAGGGCAGACTTTTTAGTCTCCCACCCCTTACACTTCTGTATCTTTATTTTAATTGTAGGCATGTAGGAGAGGGAAAGAGGCAAATGATGGGAGACAGATTTTCTGTATTAGAAGGAGGCACAGACAGGGTGTGGAGCTTTCTGAGCTTTAGTCCACGGTCAAAACTAAGCAGTGGTAGGTCATTCTCACTCATGCCTTGAGAGTCTTGATCATCAGTACTTATGAAGGTTTTAGACTAAAGACTGTATAAATGAGTAGGTTCTGATAGGTGTGGGCTCAAAGCTTGTGGGATGGCTTTCATGTTACCAAGCTGTAGTACAGTGGGGATTTGAATGGTTTGCAACAAATAGCGTTCCATTCTGAGATTCTTGCAATAACTGTCTGTGCAGATGCAAGCAATTTGGCAGCAATTGTTCCAAACCAGTGGTTTGTTTCAAAAACCAAAGCAAAAATTACACAGTAAATCCTTTCCTATGTTATTATCTTGCCTTAAATTTAGTTCTAGCAAAGGTATTTTTCTGCTGATGCAATGATGCTGCCTGCCTATTTGTCACATTTTGTGATGCTTCTGTGATGCTGTGCTTGTGCCAGTCTGCAAGACCCCAGGCCTCAAAGGCAAAAATAAACAGATTGAGCCTGGAGAAGCTTCTAGAGATGTTTTCAGAAACATATTCAAACAATTCTGGGCCAGTCTTCTGTCCATTGCTTCATCCTATTTTTATGAGCTGTACAGTGATGAGCATACATCTGAGGTGGGTCTCCTCTTCCCTAGGTCCCACAGCTCCATTTCCTGTTACTTGCTGACTTTGATTCCTCATTTCAGAATCTTGATATGAACAAGTTTGTTTCACTCCCACCAATTTGCTCATTCCTGGAATTTGGTCTTCCTTCTGGAAGCACAGCTGGGAATGTTGTCATACACAGGTTCTTAAGTTGCAAGGCTGTGGAATAACTGATGAGATACATGTTGTTTTGTTTTGGGAGACGTCAGGGCTGGGGTGCAGCCAATGTGTCTCAAAGTGTCATGTGTTGTGCTGTTGCTACCAGCTGGAAATTTTCAGAAACACCCTCTGTTGATTCTTCCTGAGCATGCTTTGTTTTTTCAACTCTTGATTTCAGTTCATTTTAGGTTTTTTGGAGCCATATCAAGGCAGTAGTACCAGGTCTCCCTTATTCACTTTTTTGTGTTACTATCTATAAGTTCTTACTTATGGTTGTTGGCACCATTATGTTGTAGTGACTTCCCTGCGGAGTTTCCTGCCAGGGTCAGGATCAGTGCTTTTGGATCTAGGTACAGGAAAATATGAGCACCACTTCAACAAGCGTTTGGGCACTCTGCTTGATGGCTGTTTGTCTGCTGGTTCTCCATCAGAATAACTGCTGTGACATTAAAGCAAGTGTCAGAGTCTGATGACCGTTCCCTTAATTTCAGTGGGTGCCTTGCAGAAAAAAAAAGGCTTGTAAGTTTTGAAGAGGCAACACATTTAATATTCTGGTGGGATTGTTAATGCTCAGCAAATCAGAAGATCTTAGAGTTTCCCTTGAAATGAGGAATAAGAGCGATAATTCTTTTCTGAATTCTGTCTAATGCAAGTGGAGCGTGGAAGTTCTTTGACGTGTGGCAGTTGCAACATCAGTGGTTCACCCAGCCTAGGGAGGATCCCAAGTGGTACTGATCTGTTCTGATGGCTCATGGTCTTTCACAGTCAGCCTTCTGTGTCAAAGGAAATGGGGGGCTACTGCCTGACTTTCTTCTGTGTTCTAGCAATTCCCAGATGTTGTGACCTCAATTTACCACATTCATATTTTCAGCACTATTCTCAGGGCTCTGCTAGGTTGTAATGTGGTCAGAGATGACTGTCTCAAATGTTGTCTACTCTACTTCCAAATTTTTATGCAATTTAAAATTAATATATATCTGTGATTCATCTTGAGTTGTACTCATCTAGGGCAGTCACAGCAGCCTAACCAAACAGCATGAAATGTCTGCCAGCTCTTCCCTCCCTTTTCTGGGAATTCCCTTCTCCCTGCCTCTGCTCAAGTCCTTCTTGGCTTTCTTCAGGTTCCTTATCCCTGCCTTTGAGAGTGTCAGCTTGCAGGCATTATCTGCTGATGATCCAATGGGCTCTTTGTCTTCCTTGATGATTCACTTCTAAAATACTTCTCTTCATACAGTTTCATGCCTTTCCTTCACAGAACAAGCAAGGCTTAAAGCACTGTGAAAAGAAGACGCAAGTCAGAGAGCATGCTTTTGCCTTCCTGCATGCAGATGTTTAATAGTTTTTATCAGGATCAATCTGTTTGTAGTCCAAAAGAAGATATTTCTAGCATGAGAGGGCAGACAAAAAGCACCACATGGAATACACTTTTACAGTAAAAGAAATGAGATCTCTCTCCTTTCTTTCGAGTACAGCCTCACTCTGAAGGAAAAACTGCAGTTTAAGAGGAGAACTAAGTTAATGTGAGGCTATTTAATATGGGCACTTAGTGGTTTTAATATTGTATTCTTGAGATTTCCGTTGCACAATCAGGGAGTGGTTGACCTTTGATCTTTAAAAACTGGTTTTACCAAACTCATAATTTTAATAGCTTTGATTGCCTTCTAGAACCTCAAATGAATCTGCAAACATCTGTCATGAAAGATTTTTTTTTCCCCTTCCCATTTCTCTCTGAGAGAAGACTAGTTTGTGTGGCATAGTCTCTGCTTCCGTAGGAAAAAGCAAGTACAAAAACTGTATTTCCTACATGAAGCAACAGATGGGATTCACCATAGTCATTAACTCCCATGGGAGCTAATCCCACAATCTCAGACCAGCTCCTCATAAAGCTTTCTCCTGCACAGAGATAATTCAGCCATGCTGTAAAAAAAAAAAAAAGTGTCAGGTAACCACAGGGCCAGAACTGCTCACAGGCATCATTCAGAAGTGTGTGGATATATATGTATGCCAAACCCAGGGGACCAGATACTCTGAAAACAAAGACCTTGGGCTGGATTCAGAGTTGCATGGAAAGGTAGGTTAGAGACTGTGTGTCATGTCACTCAGTGCCATGGGAATATGTACTGTTACATTCTGTACTAGTTGGTGTCTCCTGGGCACTGGAGATTAATAACCTGATCCATCCATCAAAATGGGTGGTGGAAGGATCATTGATCATTCATCTCAGACCAGGACAATCTTCTCTCCATATGGAAATATTAGAAAATACCATCTACAGGTCCTCTTAGAGGATAATCTTTATTCTTCCAGGAATCAAAACATCACTTATAAATTACCTGCAAAAAACCACCAGTTATAGATAAAGGCACTGTGGCTGTGATCTCTTAAAAACAAGACTTTTTTTTTTCTTCTGCTCATCACCATGGATTCCATCCTGCTTGGTTTCAGCTTCACTCAACTGTTCTTTATCCATAAGATGGTTTTACCAGATTATTTTGTGATCTAAGGGATGGTCTTTGTAGCAAGATTATTGTCTCCTACATGTAACTGCTTCCAGTAGCTGAAATAGCTTCTTGTCTGTTCTCCTGATTTGTGATGCAAAGTTTTGAAAAGTTAGATTCACTCCAGCTATATGAAACTTTGCTTATCCTCTTCTCCGTAAAAGATTAAAGTAAGAGATTCTGAAATATCTCACATCCTTATTAAAGCACACGGTCATTTGTGAGAGATGTGGGTTTAACGGTTCTTGAGAAGTGTAAACATGGTTGTGTCTGTTCCAGTGTCTGGCATGCCTTGAATGGGTAGTACAGGGCCAGTTACATCAGCTATTGTCCTGCTGAACTTAGTTCAGGACATGTTTCAGCACGTTTGGTTCCATCTGAACCATATTACAATGCAGGCTGAAAAAAACTGTGTCTTGCAATGAACACCTGTGGTTTCCCTCTGTGGTCCCTTCTGCTCCCTTCCCTGACCTGAAGCATGACCTGATGTGGCATTATTTGCTTACTCCAGCTTTTGCTTAACCACAGACCCTAAGTGCACTAATGTTCAGCAAAAATTCCAGAAGGCTGTCGGACTAGTCTGTTTCTTTGCATTGTATGGGGAATCCTGACTAACAAGTCATCTGAATTTTCAGTCTTCTACCAAACATATTTGCCAAAGCAAGTACCTAAGGCTCTCTTACTTGTTGCTGAAGATAGTCTCAGAGTGGCTATTAGTGTTGTCTGGAAGCCCCAAAACAAAGCAATTGTTCTTTTCATGCCAAATTATATGCTAGTCTCCTGGACTGCATATATAAACTCTTACCTTCACAATTCCATATGCTTTCAAAATCAAGTATGTAAGAATTTAGTGAATTAAAGGCTGTAGCATTCTTATTTATTTTCTGTGCACTATGCCTTCTCCTCGTACATAAAGCCCTTTATTCACTCAGATCTTCAAAATAATTCTCACTTGTAATTGCCTATAATTCTAATAATAAAATTCCTCTACATTAGCAACTTCACAAGTTTTGAAATGTCTGTATTGTGGACATTTAAAAGGCAAAAGCAGTCTCATTTTCTCATACATGTTAATGGTGGTGTTTGTGCTGTGAGAAGCGTGAACTGCTACAATGCGTGGGTGTTTTTCTTCTTTGACGTTTTTGAGTGCATGTGATGTCAGTAAAGGACATCAGTCCAACAGCCCCAACTCAGGAAGCCTTATTCCCAAAGCAGCACTGTGGAGAATGGCATAGCTGTAAGCTTCCCTGCAGGGCTCCTCTGCTGTGTTATGAACAAATCCTTTCCATGGAAGAGCCTCTGTTAGCAATGCTACTCAGGATGACAGTGATGGGGGTGGTTCTGTGGTATCGGCATTAACCTTCAAGGAAATTATTCCAGCAGGGTATAAGTTATCAAGTAAGTGTTAAATAAGAACAGTCCAACCAATGCTGAATCCAGACTTGACTCCGTAATCAGGTGATCCACATAAGACAACTGGAAAATATGACAGATACAAGTATCTCTGTGGAGTTTTCTGGATATTAATTTTCATCTTGAGTAATAAAATAGAGCAGCTCTTCTCTTTCTGAACATTTTTCATTATAGCTTTGTACTAATTGCTCTGTATTAATTGAACATCTAGATCATTAATGAAGATGTTAGGCCTTTAGACGCTGTGATAAATGGATTCATGTAAGTACCATAGGTAATTAGCTATGCATGGGTTTACACTTCAGCTGACAGGATTAGTTACTGTTTGATTACTTGAAATTGTGTTTTGGAGGAGAAAAGTTGTTTTAAAATGTGCAGGTATTTGCAAGAGTTTCTTGATCCAAACAGATCAACCAGCCATTTCCAGCCTGAGGGTATTTTCTTAAATTTATTTCCACGTGGTGATGTTTCAGGTATTCTCTACGGAAATTTGGTGTAAAATTTTTATATTGTGTTCCTGGCTTTACTTTGTAATGTATCTCTGCAGCATTTTTTCCCCTGCTGGCAGATACGTTGCTAGCAGAAATACCACATGACCTGGATGATCAGTCACAGAGATCTGGCATATTGACACTGAAACATCTCTAAACAAACTCTCAAGAAATAACTTGGAGTGGTCAAGAAAGAAATTGATTACCATTAGTTTGCTCCCTTCTTGCTAGAATTAGCACATTCTGTGTAGGGCCTAACAAAGGACCCTAAGCTTTGATCAGTTTAGTCTTATTCTTTTATTTGTTTGAGGCAAAAACAAAGACCAGCATATGCATGGGGGGTTTTCCTACATAAATATATTTTGCATCATGTTTGATTTCTTAAAAATCAAGTTTGATATCTTAAAATGTGAAGAGTATGTTTATCATCTCCAGTTCACTAGGAGATATGAACTAAGAAATGTTCATGAGAATTCTGAGAATGCCACTGAAATATTATGAAATAGATTATTCTCTTTTCAAATGGATAAGAAATGCGATTAAAAAAATGTATTACTGTCTCAAAGCCAAAATGAGGGACTAATCAGAACACTCAATTGAAAAATATTTCAGGGATTTTTTTTGAGATTGCATTTTTGTTTTCACTTGGGGGAAAGAACTCTGCAGTTACTCTGTTATAACTTGAATTTTCCTTGTCTGTAGTGCCAGGACCAAACTCCTCTGGTGACAGTGGCATCAGCTTTGCCATGATAATGATGGCCTGGGTGGTGATTGCACTTGTCTTGTTCTTACTGAGACCTGGTAACCTAAGAGGATCAAACACAGTCGGAAAGCCAACCACCCAGCACAATGTAAGTGCATCTTCAAGTGTCCTGCAAGGAGATTCTATAATAGCTTAAATCTATTTTAGTTCAATACAGACTGTCTCAAAGTAATGTTTTTCTTCTATTTTTTCCATATATTTTCTTGGAACTCCATTAAAAATGAAAAAGAGTTAAACCAAAGTGAAAGTAGTATCATGAAGGCTCTAAGTGTGAGGCCTGCTGTGGGATGGAGCAGGTACAGGTGACTAAGTGTGGGCCATAATGTCCTCTGGACACTGTCTGTCCCTGGTTGAAACTGCCTTCTTCCTTCTTAGGTAAAAGGAGACAAGCACAGCTTTAAGAGAAGTCAGTAAACAAAATTATAGCATGATACTGAGAAGAGTGATCTTTGTCCTAGATGTGGGATCATGGAAAAATCTCAATCAATATAGGAAAAAGTATAGTTTTTTGATGCTCATTTACTCTAATCATTTAAAGAGATATTGAAAAACCTTAAAAGAAAACACAATGTAACACTTCTGAGTTCTTTTACTGCTAAATCCTCCCATGTGAAGCACTGTTTCTAATTCTGTACCTGCTTTTTTTTTTCCTTTTCCTTCTTTCTTCTCCCAAGGGACAAGAACCACCAGCCCCACCAGTGGACTAGAGCATTCAGTATTGGGAAAGTTCAGCAGCTAAAACCTTGCACGACCAAATGAACGAAGTGACCAGATTACTCCTAAACCTCACTCTGTACGGTTTTCTTTTCTCATTTTTATAGAGCAGAATTATCATTCAGTAGTAATCTTCATGAACTGCTTTTAGCAGCTTCAATTTTAAGTTAATTTTTGCTTTGTATGTTATTACAATTCCTATTAGATTGTAATTTGAATAATGGTAAGGCATTGCAGGGGTTTTTTGGTTGTTACTGTGGACATTCCATTCAGTCTCTTTCTGTTACAGTGATCTTAATTTCTTTGCTGTGATTTCTGATAAGCATTGAAAGAAAAAGAAAATCCCAGTCCATCTATAATAATGGAAGGTTTCTGACCTTTCTTCAGATTAATTCATATTTCTTCTCCAGTATGCTTTTGAGAGTTGTATTATGGTTGGAAGTATTAACTTAGTTATGTGCTGAAAAACAGAAATTGTTTTATATTTGCCCTGTGTTCAGAGCAGCTTTTATTCTGGTCTTTGGACCACTAACACAGTTTTCAGGGTTGCTGGCAAAAGCATGGATTGTCCACTAGAATTACACTCTGTGTGTGTGCGTGCATGCACACATAAGTGAATGTGACAATTGCCACTGTCACAGCTTTGATCTATATATTGGGAACTTTACACAAAAGATTATACCACCAAAAAAGAAGTTAATTTAGCCTTGTTCATTAATAAATTGTATGTCTTATTCAATACGGTGTCAAAAAAACATACTCTAAACCCAGATGTGCTTACTTACAGACTTTATCAAAAGAGAAATTTAGTAAGAAGAACTTGGTAGAATTTTCTGTCCTGATATAGTCTTTTCATAATTGGTACCTTAACAAATTTTAAGCCATGATGTAATGTATATTGGAGAGGATGAAATCATACCAGGAAGTTACCATGGTTACCAACTTTTGGTATACAACATGTATTGGATTATTCAGGTTTTTTCACCTGTATGTTACCAGCAATTCTTAACATTTCATCCTTATCTACTAGCTGTAATTGTAGAATAACAAACTTGCAGGTGACTACATATGGCATGTCTCTTCCCTCTAATATTTGTGTGTGTGGTATGTTTAAGTGTGTGTATGTGTGGCTGTGCACGCACCTGTGCACATCTCCCATTATGGCAAATGGGAATTACTTTTTTATGTACATTAATTTAAGAACATTTTAAAGATGTACAGAAAAGCAACACTGTATATTTTTCTTGTTCAATTTGAAAAATTGATGAGAATAATGTAAAGAACATTTTTATGTTACCAACATGAAGCTTCTTTTGTTAAAGGTCAGTAGAACAGACATATGGGAATTCAAAGCCTTACTCTACAAACCTTTATTTCATGAAGAGTTTAGTTATGGAGATGAAGGAACTAACTGTTAAAGTTCAAAAAGGTTTGTATTAACGGGCTCTAACAAAAATCTCATAGCAGATCCCATGGTTGACAGATGCAGGGTTTTGCTCTTCAGGGTAAATGGTGAGCCAGCTAAGCCTCCTTGAAAAGGTACAGTGTAGACCTGAAGAAAGGCTTCTGTAATTTGATGTAATTGACCTTTGAATTTTTATGGAATAGTGTGCTCCCAAGCATGGGACCATGTGTAAAAAAATCAAATTTAAAAAAAAAAAGATTGGGCCAGGTGCTCTCAGTGACATCAGTGCAGTGCCATGTAAAGCAATGAAACTGCAGGAGAGAAGCTGAGAGAATTTGTCCCGTTACGTCTAATAATGTACAGGCCCCAAACACTGTGTAAAGATGTCACTGGGACAAGCACTCTGCCTGTGCTTGCTTTTTGCCTTCCATGTACATTTATGTTTGGGATACTGTTCAGAACAAGTAATACAACCTCATTTTGTTGAACCCACAAGGAAAGATATATCATTTCCCACAGTGACCTTTTTTCTCCCAAGGATTTTTGGCCAGTATTCTTCACTAGTGGAGGCATAAAAGAAGCTTCCAATTGATTAAAAAGCCAACTGAAACTGGCTTCTGTTCAGACAGAGCACTACTTCTCATCCTGTTGGAAGTTGGTGAGATTTACAGGAGATTCTCCTCACTCTGAGGATCAGTCTCACTTAAATGTCTGTTTATGTATTTATAAAACTTACCACGTGCACCCAGCTCTAAGAGTCTTGGCAAATGAACTTTTTGTTCAGAGGAATGTTGTGGTTTACCTTTAAATGAACTGTCTTTGCTTGAAATTCCTCTAATTGTCCCAGTGATTTTATACATGTATGCTTTCCTCATGTAAATTGCTATTTTAAATTTTCTATGTAAAAGAAAAAAACATTGGAAATATTTTATTGTAAAATGTTTTACTAAAGAGCCAGGCCACTATCCCACATCAAAATGTATGTCTTTTAAATTCAGATACTCTCTCCAAGATACAACCTTCAGATTAGCATTCTTAATTAAAATAAAAGTAACTAACCATAGGACTGTATTTTGCCACCCTTATTTGTGTTCAATAGTGCCTTACTCATCAAGTAGTTGCACTGAAGTTTGTGGAACTACTCTGAGATAATGTACTAGTAGCAGCTTTAGTAAGGGTGGCAGAAATCTGGCCTTGTGATTAAATAATTGTGTCATGGTTACAGATGTTTATGGTAAATTTTGAGAAGTGTGGAGGAGATTAGTGGTATGCAAAGCTCCAGGATATGATCAGTTCTGTAATGATGGTTTTAAGCTTGGTTAGTAAGAGATGCAAGTTGTAGCAACTTAAGAAATACGGAGCGAAGTTTACAATTGTACCTTAACTTTGTTAAAACAATAGTATTTTTAGAGTCTGCTTAACACAATTACTATACTCTGAAATGAGAAATCATATGTATTCATGCACTGTCTGCAGATCACTTAGCCTTGTAATATTCATGATTGAAAAAGGAAGAGTGATGATGTCATGTACTTGATGTAAATCGGTAGTTTAAAATATCTGAATATGCCAAACAAAAAATCATCTGTGCCATTTGCAGTTTCCTTGTAATCTTTTACTGAGTACTTGGATTGGGATAAAGGGCTTGTACTATGCACTTTTTATTGACTTAACAAAATAAATAGCAATCATTAGTAAACTTTTGTCTTTTAGTTTTTGTATAAGATACAGGACTGCACCAGCCTATCAATTTATAAGGTAATTTGAAATCATCTAAAAGTAAGTATCAGTAAAAATAGTATGTCACTTATAACTTTTAAAACGTAAATTTTAACTTTTCCAATGGACACTTGTCTTCTGTATGTGTCTCAAGCAAGTCAGAACAAATAAAAAGTAGTTTCCAAGGTTTAAGATACTTTGATGACCAACATGGATGTCTCTGCCTTTTGCTCTTCGAAGTAGTTATGCAACCTAGGAAGTTAGAAATAATACAGTAAGAAAAGTAATGATAAATATGCTGATTATGTTACTTTGTTTTAGATCACATCCTACTACTTTGGGATTTGCAGTCTATTTTCTAGCTCTAGATCTTGGCAGTGTTTGACCCAGAGCTGCTCTGAGGTAGGAAGATGCTGCACTGGATCTAAGACACCACATAGGAGTAGTAGAGACCTGCTGCATCCTCACTGTTCCCATGAAGTGCAGCACTCTTCTTCCTCCAGAAACAGCGCAAAATTCTGAGCACTGCCTCAACAGCAACTCAGATCCGTTGTTAGGGATTCCTGTGTTAATCTGAGGAAGAAAAGGAGAACCAGGGTTTAAAATAATATACAGCTATCCAGAGATAGTGGCACTAAATACCAGAGAATCAGAAACAAAATCAGAGTAATAATAATAATAACAAAAAGTAACAAATGTTTTAGGCACTTGAGTCGATCTAGAAAGTACAAGATCTTAATCAGCAATCAGCAGTTATTCATGTCTGCTCATCAAGATTTACCCTTTTACTCAAACATAAGATTATAAATAACCCCTAAAACTAAAGCTAAACTTCTAAGTACACTTGTTAAAATGTTTGCCAAAGATGCAAATGCCTATTGAGAAAGCGATGCAGAAAGGAAATTGCCACAAATCTAAATTCACATTGTTGAATGGATCTGTACAAGGCCTAGCTGTTCAAGATCACCAGGTAATTTGAGATTACTCTGCCCCAAAGCCTGAAAAAAGTATTATCCTATCTAAGATGTTTGGGAAAAATACACCAAATCATTTCAGCAAAATATTCCATTAAGTGGATTCTTTGCAAAAATGGACTACTTACATCCTTTTCTCTTTCTCCTTAATTGTTCAGTACCAGGCAATGGCCTACAGTGCCATTCACTGCAAAGATCTGTACCTTGGGGTGAGGGAAGAGGCGGAATATTCCATACTGAACCACATCCTCACTCGGAAAACAACACAACTCTTACCAACTCCCAGGCAACATCAGCTGAAGATTTGTCTTTTCATATCAGAAAAGTAACTGAACGCTTGTATCAAAATTGCCAACTCCCATAGCAGACACTTAGTAGTTAAATGTAATAGCTAGAATCTGGCTTCCACGTTACCTTTTTAACATCTGCAGGTCAGAGCATTGGCCAGAGGGGGTGTCTGAAACAAATGTACTTCAATATTTGGCAGTACGTATTAATTCACCATATATATACAGCTTTTAAAGGTTTCGCTCTTCTTGCTTTTATGGAAAGTGTTACTGTAAAATATTTAATAAAATATTAATTGAAAATAAAGCAGTAATTTGTAATCAAAGCTCACATGTAGCAAGGTTTAAAAAAAAAAGTCTTTCGCATTTATATGTTTCGTTGTTACATCTTCCAAGCTATAAATGATGAAACAGAGGAATAATTTCTGTGATTATGTGGTTTTCAGTCTTGTAACTGGTTTAAAAATATTTTCTTCTGCTGCAAAAACTATCCTTAAAATGTAGAAGAAGATCCTAGAGATGAGAAAATGTTTCCTTAAGCAGATCAATGAAAAACCCCACCACTGTACAACATTCTGAAGGTTACAGCCATTGGTTTGATATAAAAAGCAAATCTTAAAAAAGGTGTTCCTTTTAGGGCAGAACTTGAAATGATAAATGATAAGATGAATATGATTAGCAAGAAAACAACCCAAAGAAGCCTCCACAGGACTGGCACTACACCAAACACTGCATGTAATGCATCAAAATCTGCTTTCTTGTGATGATGAGTAAAAATCAGGTTTCTTCAACTCCCCTAGTGAGTTAATGCAGTCTTGTTTGAAATAGAAAATCCAAATAATCATTCCCCCACTTCATTGAATATTGCTTGCAATTTGAATCACAAACGCATCTTGTCTCTGACACCCCCTCCTGCTGTATGCTTGTGTTGGGCTTCAGTATGTAAGGGGAAGAGATTAAGCCAAATTACCTTTTAGCTATACTGTGAGGGTGGATCAAATCTTCACCTTATTTTATGCAAACAACTGTTATGGCAATGGGACAGCTCAGCTGAGTAAAACCCTTTAAAGAAGGGATGCTACAAGACATTTCTCTCCAATGTGGGCAGTGATGAAAAGTAGTGCCCTATTTGGCTGCTCTCACTTCCATTGCCTTAGTTTTAGCTTTTAATGTTTCCTTACTGTTACACTGAGAGGGCTGTTAGCCTGAAATGGCTCTCCTGGTGGGAGCTGCAGTGTGCCCCGTGTTCAGAAAAACGATGCTGCTGCCCACAGCACTGCTTCTGGAGGAACAGCTTTGATGTCTGGTATGAAGTGTATGGTTTCCAGAAAAACATCAGAAGAGAATGAAAAAAAAAGAGACATTTACAAAACAACAGATAAGGCCATCAAATGTAATCATGCCTGGAAGGAAATGTGAATAATTTCTGTGTATACTGAGAGCTTTAAATAATCTAATTAGAGGAAGGTCATATACTGAAAACCAAAACATTGTTGTGCAGTAACTTAAAGAATGGGGTTTGACTGGATGTTTTTATCAGAGTGTTCAGAGTGGCCTTCCTCCAACTTTTAAAAGTTTTAATCCTGCATGGCTTTGGGGTTTTATTTATATGGCAATGTTGTACATGAGTCCTGTTGAAGTTATTGTCCAGATGTTCCATGCCCTAAGCAAACAGGCATGTTGAACCTGACCAGAAATTCACTACATTTTGCAACAAAATTTACCAATAATTGCAGTTTGAGAAGCTGGTTGTCACCAGCAAAAAAAATACTGTACTAGATTAATCATAAGATGTCTGGGAAAACTGTCAAACTGTTTAGCAATGTCAAAGTTCTGGTGAGCCAGAGAGGTGGAGTTGAGGAGAGGATGTAAGTAGGGACATGCCAGGCAGAAAATGTCTCATGTAGTAGCCCAGTATTGGCTCTGAGCACATGTAGAGCTCAGGTTCTCGTCTGCCTGTGTTCAAGAATGGCGTATGGCTGCTTTATGCAGCTGTTGGAGCCTTTTCAACACGCATGCCCAGTCCCTCATGTCCTGAATAATCTCTTTAGCTGCATCTCCTTCCTTCCTCTTAGCATTGTAAAATATAAAGCATGGATTCAAATACTGATCCAAATGGTCTTCTGGGCACTTCTGTGCCTCAGCCTGGGACTGTTGCCGAGTACCTCAGATTTCCTGGTTACAGGTGGGGTTGCCTACTGGTCATGCTGTGTCAAAAGTTAAAGAAAGGCTTGACAGGCAACAGTAGTTGTTGAATCTGTGTCAGATGTTAGTATCAGAAACTGATTACACAAACTCAGCTGCCTTTAGTTAATGATCAGCTAAATTTGGTTGGTGATCAGTCTGACATTAAACACTCCTCAGATAGGATTCAAAACTACTTTAATAGCCAGGGTTCCTTGCTGGTTTTTCCTCTCACCTCCAATATCAGGGTGCCAGCCAGGAAATTATGCAATCATGCACTCACTTGCTCTTTGTCTTCCCTCTCTCCCTCATCCCCCAAATCCTTCATAAATCATGATTTTTCCCTTGCATAATGGAACAGCTTGTACATGGGAGGTGAAGAGTGGCCCCTCCACCTGCCTTTGGCATTCAGATTGCCCTTTGCTTGGTGGTTTCTGGAAAGGCAGAGGTATGGCCTCAAACCCACTCCCCAATATGGTGGAAGAGGGAATCACCTGATGTAGTTAATTGCCAATGCTAAAGAAAAACATACACCTGAAATCCCATTCCTCCTGTTATTTAGGTTACTCATGCTGCACTGCAAAAGTATTCACAGTCTACACTGAGCCTTCAAATAAACAGAGCATAACTCACATCTTTTATTTTAAAAAATGGCCAGCAGTGGACCAGCCTCATCTGCTTTGCAGCAGCCTTACATAAGCTTTCTTGCCTCTGCGTGCTGTTGTAAAAAATTCTACGTCCTTGTAAATGATGGGTCTGCCTGAATGGAAAAACCAAGAAGATCCCACCCAATAATTCAGAAATTTTTTTGTAAGAAGAGGGGAGACCCAAACTTCACACCATTTTCATTGCAATGCCTTTGAGCCCTCCATTCTTTAATCTACCAGCAGTGCCCTCACCACCAGAGTGTAGGCTATAGGGAAACAAAAGCAGCCCTCATCATCCTTTCACAGAATCATTCAGGTTGGAAAAGACCTCCAAGATCATGCAGTCCAACCTTTCAGGTTAAGTTGTGCTGTGTGCAAGAGAGAATTCAAGATCCACATCCCAGGCAGGGGTATGACTGACTGTCAATGAAGGTCCTTTGTTACAAGAAAAGGTACTGGGGTCCATTGTCTGTTCCAGGGGCTGTTCAGACATTTGAAACAGCTCTCAAATAATAGACTACAACCCAGACCTTTCTCCTCCCAGGAAAGGGCCATGATTACCAGATCCAAAAAATACTGCCCTTTGAAGCTCCTTGGCAAAGTAGCATAGATGCGGGTGGAGAGTTAGATCCCCATGTTTCTTTATAATCCTCAGGATACAGCACTCTCCTGAGGTAAATATGCCTGAACCCCCCCAGCCGGGGAAGCCTCTGAAGCTCTTGCCCTCATTCTTAGCAAACCCAGTAACTGGGAGGTATTAGCTGACTCTAATGAACTACTAACTACCTACACATACACTAGCAGGTAGAGGGAAGTCCTTTTCACACACACCTGGCCTTGCACACAACCACTGTACCCCTCCTGTTTCTAGAAAATCCACTCTTGTGTGCCAGGCACACACTAAGCACACTTACCAACACCCTCGGGGGGGGCACTTAAAGGACCTGAAACGGGTTTGGCTCTGGCTGGTACAAAGGGACCAGATAACATTCTTGCAGTACAAACAAATGCATTCATGACTATTCTGAGACCTAAGGAGATTAACGGGGGTTTGATGAGGATGGCATAAGTGGGACTGACTTCTGAGTCACTCACTGAGCTTCTATTTGCTTTGCTTAGGTTTCCCTGGGAAAAAAACCCCAGATGTGTTCAAAACTGAGACATCTGTGCCAATAAGCAATGAGAAGAGGTATGACTTGTTTTTACTTTAGAGTAAACATAGTGAACCCTGTGCCTTCATCAGGCAGTTCTTTGGCTAACCATGCTGACCCTGCTAGGATCCTCCACTGACTGCGAACCTCAGTAGGCTCTTTCAGTAGAAACACACGTATTTTACAGGCATTTCTAAAGGACCTGGGATTACAGTATGTACTCACTCAAATAGGTAGAGATTCTTCTAGGGAAAGACCAGATCTTCCAAAGTAGTAACAGGGTAAAATAGAGAACAGAAATAATTATTCAAATTTTTAAAATATATTTTAACAGCTATGGATGAAAATGCCATGTAAGAACAAGGCAATTCTTTAGTTGCTTTGACAAGAATGTGCATGTATTATCCACCTAGTCTGGCAACATTTAACATAAAAATTGCAATCTGTTTAAAGCATAAATCACTACAATATTGCAGATGGAGCAAAATCCCACATCCAGCTTCTAGGTGAGGCAGTGTAAGTGAGCTTAAAATGTACTGGAGAAGAAAAGATTGCAGATTTCTCACAATTTTTCTGCTCCCAAAGCCAGATGCAGTATAATAATATACTATGTTTACGTAAAAGGCAAGAGCAATATCTGAGAACTTTAACACTGCCAGGCAAGAGGTCCCTGGGCAGTGCCCAGGTAACAAGGGCAAGAGGGCAAGCTCGTTTTTTTTCCTTCCTCTGGGCAATGTTCACAGCCTGGACTTTAAACAATGAGCTTTACTATAACCTACCCACGTTTCCCTTCACTTCTCTTTGTTGAGACGGTGCTACGGTACAGGAAAGGGAATGAACACCGCCTTCTTTACTTCACAGTAACCATAGCTGAAGGACAAAAAATTATTCACGTGCGTATTCAACCACCACAATTAAGTTCTCTTACAAAAATCCCCTGAGGCAGAAGACAGGAGCAATTCAGCGGCCCAGCCCCGACCAGGCCCGGAGCTCCCAGCCGTACCCGGGGGCCCTGCGGCCCCTCAGCCGCCCGCGCCCTGGCGGGGCCGGGCCGGGCCTGCCCGAGGTGTCNGCGGGCGGGCCGGCTCCGTTCTCCGCCTCCGGGGAAGGAGGAGGCGGGACGGCCCCGCTCGGCGTCCTCGCCATGAAGCAGCCGCCTCGGGCCCGCCGCGGCCCTTTAAATAGCGGCCGCCGCCGCTGCCGCTCCCCTCACAGCGGAGCGTCGCGTTGAGCTCGACGCGCATCCTCCCTGAGCATCCCCGCCGCGCATCCCCGCCGCAGCGCTCCCGCTCGATCCGCGGCGCCGGACCGCGCCTGCCTGCCCGTGGTAAGTCTCAGCTGCGGTGCCGGCGGCGAGTCCCCCTGCTCTCGTCCCGGGGGCCCTTCCCGCCCCAGAGCGCGGGGCTGGGCGCGGCCGGGAAGCCGCTCCCTTCCCGCTGAGCTCCCGGGGATGGAGCCCGCGGGGTCGGCCCGGCCCAGGGGGAGCGCGGTCAGCTCGGCCCGCACCCGTTCTTCAGGGAGGAGGCGGGAGCTGCGGCCTCCCTTTCCCAGCCGAGGGGCTCCAGGGGCAGGGCGCGGCCGGGGGTCCCGGCGCGCTGTGGCCGCAGCCTGGGGCCGCGCCTGTCCCCGCCGAGCGCCGTCTGCAGCGGCGGGCGCTGCTTGTGCCCGGGACTGCCGTGGCATCAGCAATTCCTCGGCCCGAGGGTGGTGTTTGGGGTGTCAGGACTCGAACCGACCACAGAAACGCTTCCTTGATGGTCTGTGTATGCTGGCGCTCCGGAGAGGGGCAGGCTCCAAAGCCTTCCCGGGTTGGAGAGAGGAGTAGCAGTTCATTCCTAGAGATCAGCTCAAAGAAAGCGTTTCTGTGGGCCGCAGCATAATAAAAACTGAAATCGCAAATACTCTTTGTTTTCCTTGAATTGTTGGCCGGTATTTTAATTCGTAACTCCTGATTTTCCATTTCCCCCTCCTCTTATTAGAGTAATCATGTTTGAAATTAAGAAGATTTGCTGCATTGGTGCTGGTTATGTTGGTGGGCCAACCTGTAGTGTTATTGCACAAATGTGCCCCAGTATCAAAGTTACTGTTGTGGATGTCAATGAGGCCAGAATCAATGCCTGGAATTCAGACACGCTCCCAATCTACGAGGTAAACATCACTGTTGTCTCTTCTTCCAGCCAGTGTTGCCTCTGCTTGCCACCCACTACGTGGCATTTCCCCACAGCCCGTTTCTGAAGCTTGTCAAGCTTAGCACAGTAGCAATGTCCTCCAAAAAGAGTATTCTGGAACAGTTGCTTGTCACTACTGCTCATTAAACCAGATTTTTGAAATAACTTAATGCAGCTGATGCAGATGTGTATTAGTGATTATATGAAGGGCCAAATAAGGAAAATGTAATTCTATATATAGTGAATTGTGCTATATCATGCTGGCTTTCTTTTGGAATGTGACTTGATCATAATATAGTCCTCTTGCTCAGTTGCAGATATTACCTGCTGTGTTGTAGCACAGTATAAATGTGTAATGATGAGCTGTAAGCTTTATTCACATTCTGAATAGTGCCAAAATCCAATCTGTGCTGCCCAACTTTAACTATGTGGAAAGATGGGGACAGTCATGTTTCTGATTCAGTTGTACCATAAATCTTCAATCTGACCTGGGAAGACTAGGCTGAATAAATGTGCCATGCTGTTGCTCCTTCATTACAGAATTACTTTATTTTGAAAAGACTTAAAGCATTTTTCTATTTTGCTTCTCTTAGCATTTGTTGTTTTCCACTCTTTTTCATCATAAAAGAATAGGTCTCTTTTTCTTTCCGTCATTCTGTCATGAAATACAGTCTTTGTAGATTTGAGTTCTTTAACAGGAATGAAAATTTATCTTCACTCATCTCCCAAAGACAAGGCATCTGACTGGTACTAACAATTGCTCTTTTGCTATAAGAAGTCTTCTTCCCTCTGAAAACCAAAGCTATACTGTGACTAAGTCAAGATGAATAGACCTCCTTTGTCAAATAAATTCAAAAGAAACTGTGTGTAATGTTCAGATTAGCAGGTGAGACATGAATAAAGTTTGTGAAAGCAAGTACTTTGTTTTCTCTTAACGCTTAGACTGAGTGAACTGAAGTAGACCTTGCCTTGGCATGTTTTTTTTTTTTTAAATAACCCCAAACTTCTAATATCTGTTTCCTGGAATGGTGTCCTTTGCTTACAAAGAATGTACAGAAACTGCCAAGAGTTAGTTCAGACAGTTGTAAAATTGAGTCATTGCACAGTGAGGTTTTTGGTGGTTTTTTGGGTTTGGGGTTTTTTTTTCGGTTTGGGGTTTTTCTTTTCAGTGTCAGAAATTGTCTATTGGGCTGCCTTTCTATTTACATCCCATTGTAAGACCATAATTGGAATATTCAGTGGGTTGTAACACATGTTATTTTGCCTGTTCTGACCTTTGTTTTTCTTCTAAGTGGGTGGTATTTGATATAAAATGACACAGTAAAAATGTCTTGCGTAAGAAAGCTTCTGCTTTGTTTTCTTCTCTCCATCCAGTGAACCTTTGCCTTTCTGGAATTTACTCAGATATCTGATGTCATGATAGGTGTCTCAAGTTAGAGATTTGATTGCCACGTGAAAGTGCATGACTGACTATTCAAACAGAAAGTAAAAACTTCTTTTATCTGTGACAGCTATGTCTTGGTTAAATTTTTTTAGACCATTCTAATACAGAGGACTGCTCATTTATATGTGATCTCCTGCTTCTCTTGTCTGAGTGAAAGTGTTAAGGGAAGGGAAAGTGTTACAGCACAGTATGTGTCTCTGGAAAGAATTTCATCATATTATGGCTGTTGTGATTCTTCCATACTGTAGGAGTGGTTCCATGATAAGTTTAATCTGGCCCAAAGATGGGTGGTTGCTAAAATGAGTGGTCTTGATTTCCTGTGTGTCTCTGTTGCCTATCTGTCACTTCTGGGCTTGCTTACTTGGTGGAAGATTTCTCTGTGGGGTGTTTTTTTGTGCTGAAGCAGTTTTAGATCTGAGATTGAGGGGATCATGGAAAGAGGGGAAAAGGAGAGTTGGGACCACCTCTTTTGTTTGCAGCCTTGGGAATATTGTAAGACTTCTTTTTGAGTCTACTTAACATCACTCTACAGATATTTCTTTAATTGCTTCTCATAGTAGTACAGCTGAGCATGGGAATAACTGAAAGCTAAAATCTGACTGTGCAAATAAACATTTCAGTGTGGCTGAAAGTTTCAGGACAGCATTTTGAGTCTTTTGAATAAGAAAGAGCTTAACTTTTTCCACTGTATAAATCTTCAGAAGCTTTACTTCTGTCAGACTGAAAACATGTTGTACTGATGGGGGGAAAAAAAGAAAATCTTTCTGTATCTGAAATGATATGCTATTTGGGCATAGAGTTTGCTGTTCTTCTAATTGCATTAACCTTAAGTTAACTGCATTAACTAGGGTTTTTTTCTGCTTTTTTTTCCAGCCAGGGTTACAAGAAGTAGTAGAATCCTGTCGAGGCAAAAACCTCTTCTTTTCCACCAGTATTGATGATGCCATTAGAGAAGCTGATCTTGTATTTATTTCTGTAAGTTTAGGGGGAGAAGGTGGTTGTGTTTATCTTTGTTTTTTTCTTTTTCTTTCTTATCAAATCATTATGTTGCTTTTCTTTTAGGAAGATGCCTTTGTTTTGTCATGTAGATTCAGCTAGCAATGTCATGTCATTGTGTCACAGATTTCTCCTTGTCTTTCTGTGTACTGTGGGAAAAGTATTAAGTAAGCTTTTTATTTGTTTTTCTTATAGCCAGTAGCACCTTTGACAAATGAACAGGTTCTAAGTCAAAATGGTAATGTTGATGTTTAACTAGGTTAGGTGTATGGAGTCAGAGCAGAATGTAGTGCAGCTGTCATTGCAGTGTGCTGATGAAATCTATGGGACCTTGATAATAATGATAAAATTTCTAGACAGATATGCAAAATCATATGATGGTTATTCAGTTACAAAGTTGACCTATTTCTAGAAGCTTTTAAAAATAGTGTATTAATGGAAGTGGGGGTGGCTTTAATATTTCAAAGCTATTGACACCACTAGAAAGAGGATTCAGTCAGAGATGAACCCTTTGTGATCTAGAGGTTGTTACTAATGCAGAATCCAAAAGAACTGATTGCTATTTGTCTTGGTAGGCCACAGTTGAGTTTGTTAAAGTCCTTTTTTCTTGAGATCTCCTCTTTGTTAGGGCATGTAGTATGGAACTCCCTTTCTGACACTATTTTTCTTCATTCATTAAGTCTAAAATGAATGCCATGTGGCTGGATGACTGCCACTAATACAGCCCATATATTGCCACCTGTCCTTGGTTCAAAACAAGCTGTTGTGTTTTACACGTTGTTGCCATTTCTCCTTTCCATTTGTAATGAAAAGAACCCCGTCTTAATATAAATGACGTGTTTTCCCTCATGTTGCCTTTCCTGTGTACATCAGTGTACTAATTTTTATCAGCCCTACACTTAGGTTTCATTGCAAAGTGAGCTTAACTGTAGTTGCCTCACTGGCCACAAGATTCTTATGTGAGCCTTTGCACTCCTAGCATGGGACAGGTAACAAAAAGTGGCTGGCCATAATAATGAAGAAATTACTGGTGTTTCCAGAGTAAGGATTGTTTCACCAAAGCCTGTAGAGCTGCTATGACTTGCTCTTGTTTAAATCCTATTTGAATAGAGGCCAGTGAGCTTTCTGTGGAAAACAAAATGGGTAATTGAGACAGCTAATAGGTCTTCATGTGATGTGGTAACCAGAATAATTCTGGGGTAGAAGCATTTTCCTTCCTGTGAGAAGGAAAATGTCCGTCAGTCTTAACAATTTCACCTTGCCTCTTAACACAAGAGATACTGGCCTGTAACATTTCTTCCTTTTCATCTGTTTGTAATTAGGTTAATACACCAACAAAGACCTATGGGATGGGAAAAGGCCGAGCAGCTGATCTGAAATACATTGAAGCTTGCGCTAGAAGAATTGTACAAAATTCAAATGGCTATAAAATTGTCACTGAGAAAAGCACAGTTCCAGTACGTGCTGCAGAGAGCATTCGTCGAATATTTGATGCTAATACTAAGCCTAACTTGGATTTGCAGGTAAACAGTCTTTGAGTTGTGTGTTTAAAGGCTGGCTGTTGGTTTTGGCTTTTATTTGTTGTTCTTTTTTTCCTGTGTGTGTAGGTGCTGTCTAACCCAGAGTTCCTTGCTGAAGGAACAGCCATCAAGGATCTGAAGAACCCGGACAGAGTGCTTATTGGTGGAGATGACTCTCCAGAGGGACAGAAAGCTGTCCGTGCTCTGTGTGCTGTTTATGAGCACTGGGTGCCCAAAGAAAAAATCCTCACAACCAATACCTGGTCATCAGAACTTTCTAAACTGGTTAGTGTTACTCACTGCTGTGGTCTGCAGTGAGCAAGGGGTGTGAGATGAAGCTCAGAAGCAGAATTTTGTTGACACTGAGTGATGCAGCTAGGAAAGACAGGTGAGGTTGGGAGGACCCAATACATGCGTCAAAGGGTATTGATCTTTTCCAGTTCTCAGCTGACCTAGTTAATAGATGATACCATCTTTCTGTAAAGTCCTTTTTGCACTTTTATTGCTATTATTTATTACTAAGAGCAAACCTCCAGTGCTGCAGAAACTGATTACCGTCATAAAACAGTTCAAACTCTGCAAATTAAGCATTATCTTGGTTTGCTTAAATCCCATTAACTGGCATCTATGTATTAAACTAGTTATGTTACCCTTTTGTATGTCAACAGAGTTGCGTTAGATACTGAAGTAATCCTTTCAGTAGCAACTCCCTTTGTTCTGTGGACATCTTGGTTTCTGGAAAAATGAAGTTCTTTTCTATGTTTTTTATTTACAGGCAGCTAACGCTTTTCTTGCCCAAAGAATCAGCAGCATTAACTCAATCAGTGCTCTGTGTGAAGCTACAGGAGCAGATGTTGAAGAAGTAGCAAGAGCTATTGGAACAGACCAAAGAATTGGAAATAAATTTCTCAAAGCCAGTGTTGGTAAATGAAAAATTCCTCCTTTCTTTTTCCCAACTGGGCTTCTGTTTAATAGTGCAGTAGTAGTGTTTTGAAGTAATCTGATTCTCTAAAATCTTCTACAGCATTAGAAGTACTTAATGTATGAAAATATTGCTGTAAAATACTAGTATAGGTCCTTTTTTTTCCGTAAAATATGTAGGACTGATGTTGCTCCAGACCCAGCAACCTGAAACTGCAGAGCTCAGAGTGCATGGTTTATCCTGCCTGTGACACTGGAAAGAAAAGCTGCAGCTTTATTTTTCTGAAGCATCACTGATGACAGTGCTCTCCAAGATGTCTTCCCACTTTCAAATGCTGCAGTTTTGTTTGGGAGCTGCTGCCCGTGGCCTGAGGAAGGGAATACCTCTAGCTCAGCATGTGTGATGGCAGCTTCTAATTTGGATGAATTCATAGAATCATAAGGTTGGAAAGACTTCCAAGATTGAGTCCAACCTTTGACCAATCACCACCTTGTCAACTAGGCCATGGCACTAAGTGCCATATACAGTTATTTCTGGATTAGATTTATGAAAGAGTAAAATGTGATAAAGTGGTGATCAGTACATCAAACTTTCAAACTTCAGAGCAAGACTAAAGCCTGTCTGTATGATTTTATGCTAGAAAGTGTGACTTTAAAATAACCTTATTAAATATAACCTATCCTAGAGTCTATGCAAGAGTGAAAAATAGATAGCAAATGCATAACCAAAATTCCTACTATGTTGTTATAATTCCTTCTACAGTGTGTTGTTTCTGTGACTCTGCTTGCTGAGCAAAGTTCTAGGTTCAAGGATCCTCTAATTGTCTCAGTTTTCCCTTGGTCAGCCGCGGTGATCTTTGGTTCTTGGCAATGATTAGATATCCATTTGGGGGTGCAGGAGGAAGGAACCTAATCTTAACACACTTGTTTTGAGAAATATTAGTCTAAATCTTGAGGTGGGGGGAGAACAGGCCCAGGAGCTTGTCTACTTACTTGTAATAATAGCCCATAGTTGCTTTTTCTCATTCAAGGTAAGGTTTCTGTGTTAAAACTTCCCATTGATTTCAGTGGAACCTGAAGCATAATTAAGCCTTCCATAACTGACAAAGTAAGTAGGTCCAGGAGTTGGATTTTAAGAGATTAAGGTTTTTTCATTTGCTAGCAGTGAAATACTGGGAAAAATTATAATGCTGACTATGTCAGTGGTTGCCAAAAACTACTTGATTCCACATATTGGCTTGGATCAGTACCTTAGTCACCTGTAAAATAACTGCTTTCTCTTTCAGGGTTTGGAGGTAGCTGTTTTCAGAAGGATGTCTTGAATTTAGTGTACCTCTGTGAGGCACTGAACTTACCTGAGGTAGCTCGCTACTGGCAACAGGTACCAGTTCTTCACCAATTTTTTCAAAGGGTGGTGTTTCTTCAGCACTCAGCTTTCAGGCATTGAGCTTCTAAGCATTGTCCATTCAAACTGTGTTTCATCTCCAAGGAGCAGATACCTTAGTGCTGATCACCTTTAGATTTTAGGGCACTTGGCCTAACACTGGCATTTGATACTCGTGAGTGCTTAGGCTTTTTTGGAGTGAATTAAGTTACCTGGATCAAATGGATTGAGAAGCTGTCTAGAAGCAGCACTAGAAAATGTGAAGTACAAACATGTGTCTCCTGTCTTTCTCTTGAAGTTTGCTGTCCACTTTGAATTCAGAGCTTGTGATCTTTTCCTCAGAGTCTGTTTTTACATTTCTGAAAGAACTCAGCAGATCTTACTATTTTTTTTAAATAAATGTGGTTGCTGCTGGTTTAATGTTAGGAATGGTTGGGATGATATGGATCCTCTCAGGCCTAGCTCCAGTGCAGCAATAATACCCAGTCTGTACTAGCAAGCATTTCCATTAACCAGTGAAAGCACCTCACCTTTCTTCCTAGTCCTAGAATGAAAAACTTTGAGTTGAGTGGTATGGTCAAAAAACCCTTTTGGTTTATTGTCCTGATTTCTCTGTGATGGTCAAGTATAAGGCTGCCTAGCAGATGCCCCTGGAATACCAACTACATGATTTGCCTACCTTATTAGCGGCTTTGCTTTTTTTGATCTTCATTTTGGCTAGCCTTTTTTTTTCCTTCACTCCTCTCCATCCCAGTCTACTGCCAAAGAAACAACCTGCCAATAATTACTACTACATCGTGGGTCTGTTGTGCCACATCTGTACTGAAGTCCAGTGTTACATTGTTATCTAGGTCATCATGGCTATATCGTGCTGTCAATGGGGTTACTTAGGCTTTGTTGGCTTTGCAAGGCTCTCTTCCCCAGGAGGTCCGTAACGCTTCCTTCCAAATATCTGAAGTTTGGCTGGATCTTGCTCATAATTGCCCCATAACTGCCTGTAAAACTCAGCCATCTCTGAGTGCTATCTGTGGCTTTTGTCAGCTTCTTCCATTACCTGTGATGTCCAGTGGCTCTCAATGCCCTGTTCGGAGAGTTTAACCTCCAGCCAGGAGCTAGTCAGCAGCCAAGTTACCTGCTTGCATCTGTAACTCTTGCATTAATTGCTTGGGACAAGGAAGGCATGGGTTTTATGTTGTCTGCCTCTTCAGAGGTTTGGATTGACATCTTCCTTAAAAATATATTTCATTAGGATAGCCTAGTTCATGATGGAGAGGCCTGCATCTCATTGGTGAAGAGAGACTAATGTACTGCATGAGCCTTGTGCAAGCATCCAGGAGAGATTTGGTGAAGTGTAGGACATGGATGCATCAGCACAGCAGGGAAGAGGAGGAGCACTAGGTTCTGATATTTGCTTCACGAGCTACTGCTTTTACTCACTATAAGATGAAAGCAGACAACGGACAGTCCCTGGAGCAGCATGAGCTGCAGGAACTAACTATGTTACCTCACTGATAAGGGAAAAATTAATACTGTCTTGAAAGAAACAAGTTGGTTTGGCTCTGTCCTGTGAAATCACAAGGATCTTTCTCAAAATGCAGACTACTTGGTATCTTGGCAACCCAAAGGCACAGGAATGCTTAACTTGCTCTATCTGGAGGTGTTTATTTAACAAAAGCCTAAAAGTTTGCATTGTTACTGTAAACAAGACAGTTAAAGTGCTTTTGATGCTTTTATGCTCTCTTACTCTCTTTGAAGAGCAGTGTTCTTTGCAGTGTTTCTATATGGCTTATTAAGCTGTTGGCAGATCAGATAGTAACAGCTGCTGCAGAGTTAGGGTAAGGTAAAGTGCCATGCTCATATACAACTCCCTAGCTGCACCTTCTGCTTCCTCAGGGTACTGCTGTCATCTCACAGAGGTCTGTCTTTGCCAGCCCACACTGCTCAAGTCATGTCATGTGCACTCATGGGCACCCTAAAAGCAACTGTATGAGCCCCTTCTTTGTGGCCTGAGCACTGCGCTCTTGGCAGTGGGAGAGCTCAGAGCAGAGGCATATTCTGGAGGATATGCTGATCAGAGCAGTCCCAGAATCCTAACTTTTATTCTCTCTAGCCTTTGGAGTGGGGAGGCCTCTCTAATATCAAAACTTTCATTCCTTAAACATTTACCTACAGAAGAAAATACATTCCTCTTGCCCTGCCAACTGTACATTCATTGCCTGTCACTGCCCTGTTGAGTTGCATAAATCTCACTGCTTTTATCTCTTTTCCTCAAATAAATATGGTTCACCAATATCCTTCTACTGAATAGTTTATACCTTATGTTTCATAGGCTGTTCCTGTTAATTCTTGATTTGGGCCAAAAGTTTCAAAACCCAGAGGGTTGTGTAGCTCTTTCCAATCCACTTTGAACACTGAGAAAGTGGGGGAACCTACCTTTATTATTTTACCAGTGGTCCAGTGTCCTCTGTGTGTAATGACTGGAGATCCAAGTGTGAAGCAGGCTGGAGGAAAGCACAGGAACAATGGGTGATGGAACCCACTTTGGTGTAATAACAAAACAATGAAAGTGAGGCATTTAAGTGTGGTCGAATTACACAAATTTCCTGTATTGGCATCTGTTAGTGTGGATTAAAAATGCTAAAAATATTCTCGCAGTTGTTACACGTGGCATGTAAAAAAGTGAAGGTCTGGCAATGGGATGTCCATGTGACATCAAGTACCCTAAGACTGAAATTGTGTTCTAGGCAGAGACATGGAAAGCAGTAAGTTTTAATTTAAAAAAAAAAAAAAAAAGGCAATCTGAAAAATCCCTAGTCTTTAAACCAGATAATGCATGTTAAGATGTATATATGTGTATCAGTATTCACTCATTAAATAGGATTTATCTCAGAATTTGGTATATTAACTAAATTTATCTTTGGATTGCTTATGATACTGAGTAAAAATGCTTAGCTTTCTCTTTTACGCCTCTGTTAAATTTATGTATGGGTAGTTTGGCTTGATGGGTAATAGAATCTGTTTATAGTTTAAAATGGCTCCCTTCTGTACCATCATGGCTTGTATCATTTCAGGTAATAGACATGAATGATTATCAGAGAAGAAGATTTGCTTCCCGCATTATTGACAGCTTGTTTAATACTGTCACTGACAAGAAGATTGCTATTTTAGGGTTTGCTTTCAAAAAGGATACTGGGGACACAAGGTAAGCAAGCAAGCTCAGTTCACCAGCAGGGAGTCTCTACAGTTGTCACCAGCCACGCAGCTGCTGCCCCTCACTGAATTGAATTAATAGCTGGGATATGGGACCCTTCTTTTCTTGTGACTGAATTGGTTTGTAACAAAGATTAGTCTTTCTTAAATGGGTGAGAACTGATTCTTGACCTCTACAACAGACCTGAATCATGCAGAAGTTGCAGATAATTCTAGTCCTTATTAACTTGCACAAGCAAAGATAGATTTTGACAGACTCCTTCCATTCTCCACAGAAAAGAATGCAAGCACTTCTGCAGCTGGTTCTAAATTGCTTTGTGAAATCAAAGTTTCCTCTTGGTCTTCTGAAATGGTTAATTCTGTTTTCCTGTAAAGGTCAAACTTGATACAACTCTTCAGCTGCATTTTGTGGGGAAAGCTTATAAACTCTAGGCCTTTATAATTTTGGTCAATAGGAGTCCTCAGTCTTACTGTCTCTCTTGTATGATTCAGCAAAGGAGATACAGACTTTTTCATATAATCCTCCTTGGTGTCCCTCAAGATTACAGGTTTCCTGCTAGCATGGTTGCCACTAAGATATTTAATGTAAAAATTATATGAAAACTCTGGTATTACATATGAGGACACTTGAAAACTTTCATTACTTGGAACATGCCACCTGGTTCTTTAACTGATTGATTCTCTTCCTTAGAGAGTCATCCAGTATCTACATTAGCAAGTATTTAATGGATGAAGGAGCAAAGCTCCATATCTATGACCCTAAAGTACCTAAGGAGCAAATAATCTTCGATCTCTCGCATCTGGGTGTCTCAGAAGAAAACCAAGGTAAGAATGCTCATGTAAAGTTTATTCGCCTCTTCCCATCCTATTCTTAATATACATGGGTCTGTTTAAATATTATAAATTCATTTTCAGCATTATATCATTGTGCTGTTGGTTGCACATACTAGAAAATTGTTATAGCTCAGAGGATTAGTCTCACTCTTCTTCCTTTCCCCATAGCTTTTGTAGATAAATGCTAATTCTCAACTACTGTATATTTTTTCTTTCAATAAATACTCATTTGAATAGATGCCTAGAATTTTGTCTCTGCATAATTAAAAGGAAGAGAAAGAAGAATGTCCAGAAGGAGGGACTCGTTGTTCTGACAGTTCCTTTGTGTCCCAAGTACTATCTTGTATTAGTTCTTTCTTACATACCTAAATTAAAGAAGTAATTCCAGAATGCACTATTGAGCACTCTCCCTTCCCTCATATCACTTCCAAACTACTTTGTTCCCTTACATTCAAGAACACTTTAGAGTAATCACCTATGATTACAGAGGTAGGGGGTATTTGGGACTTCTGTTTTCTAACTGGGGAGAGGGGGAATGAAGCTGAGGGATGGGGAGAATAGATGAGGCTTCTAGAGGTGAAGAGAATGGAGTAAACTGAGCTGTGATGAAGAATGAAGGGTGTACACTATTTGACATGCCCTTGAATTAGAGGGAAAGGGAAGACTTTCCTCTAGGCAGCTGCTCAGGCAGCCCCTGGGGAGCCACGTGTGTCTCCTCTCTAGTGTGAACTGAAAACTGTGTTAAATAGAAATTGTGATGTGCTGCTGTTCTACAGACAGTGACCTTTGTGAGAGTTGGCATTTGAGCACTCCATAGTACCTTCTAATTCTAGAGATGTGCTTGACTGTTTACATCAAATTCGAATGCTTGACTTGAAACATTGAAGTGCTCTGACTACTCAGATGCCAGGTACGATCTGCTTTCATTTAAATGAGTGAAATCAAAATGGTATCTTGGTAGAAAATATCTCTAGGTGAGTGACTTGAAACCACTTGTTTGTATAGGGCGAGGAAGGAGACTCATTTGCCAGAAACGTGCCAGATTGATGGTAAAGGCATGTGCAGAATAAAACTATTTTCCTTCTGTTACAGTGTCTCGGTTGGTCACTATCAGTAAGGATCCCTATGAAGCCTGTGATGGAGCCCATGCCCTTGTAATTTGCACTGAATGGGACATGTTTAAGGTATATGTTGTCTTTAATTTAAACTGAAGAAAAAAAGAGGGAGTGTTATGCTACTCATTTATTCTATCTGCTTTAATTACTCTTTACAGGAGCTGGATTATGAACGTATTCATAAGAAAATGCTAAAGCCTGCATTTATCTTTGATGGTAGGAGAGTTCTAGATGATCTTCACAATGAGCTACAAGTCATTGGCTTCCAGGTAATCGTCTGGGTGATGCTTCTTATGTTTCTTTCCTTCTGCTCTCTTCCCTCTTGCTCTCTCTCTTCAGTGACTGGGTAGCAAGGGAAAAAAACCTCTACAGGTGAGGATTTAAATGTACACCTGTCTGTTCTTAAGTGTTCACTAGTGCTGTCTTCCTCCTCTCTCTCACCGCTTTCACAGACTGATGCTCTTTTAAAGTTGAGGCTACATCAGACTATGCCATCAACATTCTGCAGTATAAGCCTGCCTTAAAATCATTTAGGTTGGAAAAGACCTCTGAGATCATAGAGTGCAACCATAAATATAACATCTGAATGCCATTCTGCTCTTCTTTGCAGCAGGGCATATGTATAAATAATGGACAATTAGGAGGTAAATGTGAAAAACTGGTAAATCTCATGCCTAAATTAATTCTAGGCACGATATTTGACTCCAAAACCAGCCCCTTCACTGTTTCTTCCAGACCTGCAGTCTTTGCTGCTACCACCCAGCGGAAGAGCTGAGTTTGAATGTTATAACCTATGCCATAGCCCCTACTTGGAATCTTATTTTAATATCACAAAAAAAAAAATAGTAGCTTTTGAAATTGACAGTAACAAGATAGCAAAACACACTTCCTGCCAAAGTAAATGTAAGCTGTAAGTACCATTTTTGCTCCTCACAAAAGACATAAGCAGGTTTACTGGAGACATGAGACTTAAACACTGGACAAGATGTAATGTAGGTAATAAATGTTTATCAGCAGTGAGATCTTCACTTGGACAAACTGTTAACGGAAGTTTTGGACTCTTCTCCCTGAGGTTTCCATAACAAAGCTGGCTGATACTGGAGGTGAAAGCAGTGAATGCAAAGATGTGTCTGAAGATAGTCAGCGAAATGCTCAAGTATTACATGGGAGGCTGGAGGAGATGACCGATTAGTCCTTTTAGTCCTTTGTGTTTGATTAAGATCAGCCAGAAGATCCAAACGATGGCATTTGTTTACACCAGAGAGAGGGCCCAGAAGCAGATGCTTAACTTTTTAGCTAAGTGTTTTGCAAATTCTATATCAAATTCTAATCTGTGTGATGTTTCTCCTAGGAATTTCTCTTCTGAAGTCTTCTGTGGCTTAAAGACTTTCTAGATCAAAGACTACTTTTGTGTTTCTTGTATTAAATTCTAGTTGAATTTTTAACCAATTTGTGCATTTGCTGACCAGAATGCAATTGGTCATCCAGGTTTATTATCCAGATTTTTCATCCAGAATATCATTGCAGAGGCATTTAACAATTGACCTATAGTCTCTGCATACAATAATAAAAGGGATTTTGTCTTAAACGGACAATCCCAAAATTTAAGTTTTTAGGGCCCTAGTCTTTTAACTTCCCTTGTTAAAAGTTGTTGCATTAGACAGCCTAATAGCTGCATTAGGTGCTAATAGCAATTCCTTTGTATACAATCTAAATCTATGAATTTGAGTAGTTTTAAATCTTTTTCTTGAACTGGAGTTTAAATAACTTTAAACACACCTACCATTTCAATTATAACCTGTTTCCACAGTAGAAGCTTAATTCAGGAAATATTAATCTGAAGCTCTGTAATTTTAGGCAAAGTAATTTCTGATTTGAGAAAATAATCTGCTCCGATCTCAAGCAGGGAAAGCAGAGTAAGCCTTGAGTAAAGGGCTTGAAGCACTTTAAGCATAGATGGAATTTAACTTACACTAAAATCACCAAATCCCAGAACAATCTGATAGAAGCATCTCAGCCAGATACCATAAAAACAAAATCTACAAGCCAGATCAGATGCTTATTTCAGTCATTTTTCATTCCCTGTACTCCTGAGTACTGTGCTTACTCTCATAATGGCTGTAGGATTTCTCTCTTGATATTTTTTTCCCTGTTTAAGCTACAGTTATGTTCACTGTTTGTGAGCCAGCTTGTATAAATTCATTTAACTAGGCAGTCGAAGCTGTTAAAGGGCAAATACGGTACATACAGCTCTTTTGACTGTTTAAACAACTCTCTTCAGCGTTAACTCGGACATCTGCCTAGAATATATTAATCAAAATTTTGTTAAAATTGAATAGTTGAAGTATTTTGTTTTTTGGAGCTTCACATTTGACCTGCATTACTTAAGAGGAAAGCTACAGTTCTGCTTATTTATTGAATGTCTGAACTGTCCTACTAGTTGGTGTTTTGTCTTCTACAAGCTCTGTCCTTAGTGGTTTACATTAGTCTGACCTAGAAATTAGGGGAATTTGCCTTGCTCTTTGAATGTTGCCGTACCTGGCTTCTGTGTGTTGGCTTTGTCACATGCTTTCACTTGTAGAGTTGGCAGCCTTTACCCTTTCAGAGTTGTGTTGCTTCAAAAACAGCCTACTACATTACGGAGGGAAAAAGCTTCTTCTATGCTCATTTAGTATAAATTTTTAGGAAAAGGAGTCTGAACCGACATTTTATGAATACCCAGAAACATTTTATGGCATTTGTATTGGCAGTCCTATGGAAGGTGAGGCAGATGAATGTTCACATTGTCAAGATGCGGCTTTAAGTAGGCAAAGCAGGCACCTGTGAAAGGCTGGTTGGTTGTTTCGGTTTTAAACAAACTCTTTGCAGCTCCAGTCACAGAAACTGTCCTTGGGAATGCTGTGCTTTGTGGCTTGTGCTATTCTAATGTTCAAAAAATGTGTTCTTTGTAGATTCCTCATAGGTTGACATGATTGTTAGCTTGCCACACTCACTTGTTAAATGTCTTTTCTTTTTCAGATTGAAACAATTGGGAAGAAGGTGTCAGCCAAAAGAATTCCTTTTGCTTCTTCATGTGAAATTCCTAAATTCAGCCTGCAGGATCCACCTGTCAAAAAGCCTAGAGTATAATGTTTAATAGATACTGAAGGAATTCTGTGAATCTTCTTAGTGATAATACTGTAAGCCTATGCCTTTTTTAAGGAAATATATTTTTCATAAACTAAACCAATTTTACACTATAAATGGTACCTGGTACATGTGAATTCAGTCTATTTTCAAATCTATTTTTATAGCAATTTTTTTTTGGTTACTGAAGATGGTACAAACCTGTTTTTAATAATGAAACATCTTTTAAGTGCAGAAGTTACCTTCAAACTGTAGATTTCTGCTTTCAGAAATGTTCCTAAACAGCACTTTAAATATTTCAAGTGATAAAAAAGCAAAAGAAATAGAATCTCTTTTTACCTTACTCCAGTTATAATCAGTCTATATAAACTGTGATCTACAGACTGGAATTTTGGTCTCAGCAAGTTTTTATTTTCTTTTGGGGTGATTCTTTGCCCAGTTAAATGCCTGATCTAACTGGCATTGAAGTCAAAAGGTCATTTCTAAGTAAATTGGTAGGCTTTAGGTCCAGCCCTAAGGTAGAATTGACTTCAACAGTGCTCCAGTCCTGGTTGGGATCCATTGGCTCTGATGCAGTCTGAACTGCATCTCTTGGGAGACCAGATAGTTCTGCAGGCATCAATCGTGTAATTATTGCCAGTGGACAGCAGCTACAAACTGATCCACTGGCAGATCTTCAGATTTCATTCTTTGGTTGTCTTGCCTACATTCCATGTGCAGCCACGCATTTTTGATTCAATCAGATTCCTGGGGCAAGTATTCCCTGAGTTACAGCAACACAACCTGTCTTCAGCAGAGGAGCATTCTGCTTGTTTGAACTTTGAATTTAAGCAGAATTATCTTAATTTGGTATCAGCCCAAGTAGAAAACAAATATTGGCTTCAATGTTACTTGATAGTTATCTTTTTCCTTCCTTACATACATCTGAAAGCAGCTTTTTTAATGAATCTGCAAAAAAATAACCTCTGCTGTGAAGAAATTATTAAAAATAAATTCAGCCCCATGAATCAGCTTGCTACCTCATTCGACTAGCAGGAATGAATGCTTCCAATGTTCTCTTGATACTTTTGCCTTTATTGTTACTTTGTTTCTACTTGTTTTTATTATTCTCAATTGGCCAGTGCTATTAAAATCCTTGAGATGATGGTGTTTGTCAGTGTTTGGCTTGTTGCATGGGGTTGTGAAATGGAGGGGAGGATAGGGAAGGATGACCATGAACAGATTTCAGACTAAAAGGTGTAGACATCTTAGTTGAATAACAGTGTTGGGGTAGTAGAAAATTATTCTGCAACTGGTCACATAATCCCTTCTGAATTACTCAACTCGTGTGCCTTCAAGCATGGTGTATCAATACTTAAACAGGAGGTAAGATCAGTGTCTTGGTAATGAGTGCTATTACTGTAACTGCGTACTCATGGAAATGTAAGGACAGTTTAAGCTTTAGGACAGATCCTTGAAGATTTAAGGAACCTGTATAATAATTTGGATAGGCAATACAAGACACTGTTACCTGACTGAAATAGCTGTATCCTTAAACCAGATGGTTTCAGATTCTGCATGTTAATGGTTTCCACATAGGGACTGACCCTGCAGCAATCATCTGGCACTTTGGGCAAATATGCCTGAGGTTTTTTGTCCTACTGTAAGATTTTTCTCAGAGAAGGACATCAAAAGCCACTCAGAGTGAGTGGGAATTATGGGGGCTTAAAATCAAACTGTCATCTTTCATCATGCCATTTCCTCCTCCCTATTGACTAGTGCTGCTTTCATGTAACAACGCTGGGATGCAGTAAGGGTTGCAATGCAACCTTTGTAAGCATTGTGATCCAAGAGGCAGATCACCCTGTCTTTGCAGGTGAGTGTGTCCTCTTAGCTACCTCTGGCCCTGTAGCACCCGAGAGGGCGGGCTGGTCACTGCTCCTTTGGGATTAAGAAGAGGGTGCTGACAAGTTGTACTCGAAGGATCTCTTGTCCTTGACTCTTCAGATTAGCACAGCACTGCTTCAGGGCCCATCTTCATCAGGAGGGTGAGTAGAGGTGTCAGAAAATCAGGATGCCTTTCTGAAACTTGCACACACCTGTAATAGTAGTGCTTTTGTATGGGACCTGTCTTCATCAGTTTGAAGCAGATGATGAACTGTTACTCTGTGTGAAGTATTGCTCCTTTTAGGAATGTGCAAGTGTTCCTGGGATTCCAGTGGCTTTTCACAAGCCATCCCAAGGAGATGGGGAAGCTAAGAGCTGTACCCCATTGCTACCCTGTTTCTTCTGCAGACTTAGTCAAAGCCTGAATAGTGACTTGGGGCTTAGTCATAAAGATATTAGAGAACTGCCAAGTTCATTACAGTGGGATCGTTCTAACTTCCTTCTCTTAGCAAAGGGGGAGCAACAAGAGGTAAAACCAGTACTGACATTTCCCTTGCTTTCTTAGAGTCAACTTATTTCTTGGTGGCTGCATTATTTTAGTGGGAGAACTGGGATTGGGGGATGGATCCAGTGGGACATTCCTTCAGGATAGAGCAATACATACCTTGCATATGCCAGAGAACCTTACCACAGGCCAAAAGGAAGAGCTTCAGAAGCTTGTGCAGCACCGTGAATCATAAGCCATCGTCTTCAGAGTACATTTGGGAAATAAGAACTGAAGATGACCTGTGTTCCTGTTTTGAAGGCTTTAGTAGTGCACAAAACAGATGGGGTTTAGTGCTATTGAGTCTTTGTGTATGGTTACAGCAGGTAATTTCTGGATGAGAACTGTGTAATGCGCCCAACGGACTCCTGTGCTCTGAAATTCCTTTTACAGGGTTCTTAAAATGTAATCCCATGGTAGCACTGCTTTACACTGCAAAAATGCGAATACAACAGCTGAAGCAAAGCCAGATTTAATACAAGTTGAGAAGTTCGATACAGAATGCATAAATTGGGTCTTACCCAAGATGTACACAGACAAAATGTAAGTGTCAGGCAAGATGTACTGTTTTTCTTCTGAGTACGTGTGGTCACATTTTTGTGCAGCTAAAACTAGTCTGGTTCCAGGAATACAGTAGCCAAGAATATTCCAAGTGAATAGAACACACATTTTTGGCGAAGACTAGTTACTATAGGGGTGAGGAGGAGCAGTTAGGGGTGAGATTTTGTACTGGCCAAAAAGTTTACACTTCCCATATAAGGTTCTTGTAGTGCTATAATCTTGTTCAACAGCTAAACTTGGAAGTTAATTGTAAAACAATGCAGGAAGGCATAATGGAGATCTGATTTAGGAATGCTGGAGTCAAGCTAAAATTTCTGGTCCAAGTTAAACATCTGCAATAAGTTACCACATAGTAAGGAAGCATAAATATTTGACACTTACTTTTTAAATGAAGGGGACACCAATATTAATTATTCATCAAGTAGGAAAAAATCTAAAACTGTTTTTAAATTGACAAAACCAGAGTGTTCAGTTCACCTAAGGACTTGAAGTTACCGGAAGATGCAATTCTCTATGAATAACATTTAATTATGTTTCAGACAGTGTAGTAGATTGATGTGATGATGCAAAAAAAGACCATTCTTTAAAGTGCCTATTTTGACTTTAATACTTACTCCCAAAACTCAGTTAGATGTTTTCCTGGTTGCACAGATGATTAATGTTTCTTAAAATATTTTATAGCTGCTTTGTGAAACAAACTGACAGAATGATGTGATTTACGTACAAAATGAAAATGTCACCAAACATGAAATTTCAACAAAACAGAGTCATGCAACCTGTGCTGAATTACAACAAGCATGTTTGTGAGAGTTTGGTGCTTTAACACATAGTTACGGAAAAACTGAATGGGCAATAGGGGAAGTAAGATGGCTGTAAAAGCAGGAATTTGTAACTAGGAAAAGAACTTTAGGGCTTGTCTTCAAACATTGTTAAAAACAAAAACAGGCACAGACCCTCTCCAATCTATGAGGTCAAAGTGTGACTTTCACTAGAATCCACAGTAAAACATGCAGCTAGAAAAGCTTGTGCAGCTTCTGTCACTTGGTACCAGACAGTTGGCAGACAGTTGTGTAAGAGCATGAGATCATCTTCTAAACCACCCACCAGCAATTCATAAGATAATTCTAACATGAAGTAATACTGGACTGTGTTTCAAGAAGCATTATTTCTCTCACTGTAAAGAAGTCACTGTGCAATGTTCTCTTGTTCCAGTTTGATAATGGCTGTATGGCTCAGAATTTCTTTTTTCTATATTTCTGGTAAAGTATGGTCTGCTGAAAGAGCAGTAACTTGGCAGAAGCTAAAGTCATATTCTGTTACATCTGCTCTGTAGGCAAGTCAAAACTGTTCTTTACAGTAGGACCCCTGATAAAGGCTGGCAGCTGTTAAATGTGTGGGTATCTCGGAGTTGATGTTGCAACCCTCTTCATCTGCTGCAGTGGAGGGAGTGCTGAATTTTCTTGCAATGGTTGATAACCTTTCCCTGCTCTAGTACTCAAGTGTACTTCAGCTGAAGCAGGGCATTTTTGGCTCAAAATATACCTGGGCTTTCCATGACTAGTGATCAGACCTTCTCATTTAATTTTTTAAATTTATTAATAATAATATTAAAAAAAAATCAGCCTTGCTTGTCTTTCTGCCCTTACAAAATAGTTATTCTTTTGTTTATCCCTTCTTCCCCTTTGTCCCTCATGGCTCACATCTCTCTTCCCCTTACACTGGTGAATTAGTACATTCCTTCTTGGTTAAAGTTTTGTCTTCATAATGCTTTAATATTGCTGTACTTCATTTTGTGAAGTGTCAACTGTGCATCACTGGCCTCAGTGGTATCATCTTATGTTCATACAAGTTTCTCCAATATCTTATCTTGCTAGGTAGCTGTCTTCCTTCTGGCATCTTGTTGAGTTGGTGGGGTGTGCAGGGTCCACTCTCCTTCTACAGACTACAGTGGTTTAGAAAAGTATTAAGGCCAGTCAGAGAACTACCTGCATGATGAGAGATTAGGACCAGATAGCAAAGTCCTGGAATCTTTCCCAAATAACTTCATAAAGATACAGGTGAAGCTAGTTCAGAGATGGCATCTAATGTCCACAGCTGAGCATTGGGGAGAGACAATCATCAGTAGTATCGCTGTACCGAGAGGCAAGTAGAGCTGTTAATGTACCATACGCCATGTTTTTATTTCTGCCTGAGCTTAGTGTGATATGCAGTGGATTTCATGTTTCACCCACAATGTGGTTCACTTCTCTGCATTCAGGTTTAGCAGCCAGACCAAGCCTCAAGGGGCAGGTAACCAAACCACCAAACACAACCAGTGGCGTTTTAACTTTCCTTCAATGACGGGACAATAGCCATGCAATAGGAGCACAGTACAGAATAGCAGCAGTTCTGCATACTTAATACTAAAGAAGCATCTGTGCAGCTCAGTGGGATTTGTTACAGTCATGTAATAAATTAGAGGTAGCTCCATTTATGCTCTTACACCAACTCTGATTTTCCAAATGTTTAAATTCATGGCATCGACCCAAGGTTAATTGTCTTGCCAGAAAGGACATTTTGTTTTCTTTAGCTTGAGACCTTGTATATACCAAGGCTCATTCTTGGAGACATGCAAGCTGTGGAAAAGCTTTAGCTATCAGAATGGTACAGCTCATTTTCTCAAGATGCATGTGAGAGATACCATCTTTTGAAGGAGTATCACTGCCCTTTCTCTGGTGCAGTTCAAGATAGCCCTAATCTGGTGCATTATCATGTACAGAGTCTTTCTTTAGAACTCCTAGAGTTCCCAGAGCCCCTGCAAGCTTATGATACATAACAGTAAGATACACCAAAGTATCAGCACCTTTCAAATTACTATCAGCACCTTCACAGGTGTTAACTGCAGCAATGCTGCTTGTTGTAGCAGACCTATAAATCTGTCCATCTTTGTTCCCAGCTTATGTTCATTTCTTCCACCTCAGTTCCACCACTCTTTCAAAATCAATTCTATCTTCTGTCTTTCTGCTGAACACTAGAAGTACTCTGTTGTTGTAGCCTTGCTAGGAGAAATGAGGTAAAATAATGTGTTTTGATGAGAAAAAAGTGTTCTAGAAAGATAGTAAGTTTATTCATATAGCCACCATCTGTTCTTCTGCATTTCTGGAACTGAGTATAATTATGCACTCAAAAAAGGATCCTTAAAACTGGCTGCTTTAAATAGGTTCACTCTCATTTTCAGATGGCTTTTGTCTTTCTTTTTTCTACTAAGTTCTTCAAGAAGAATTCACCTAATTAAAAGGAAAAAAATAAACACCAAAATGATTTGTAGGTATTTCAATAAAATAAGGCAAAAGAACATATTCTTATTTAACATGAGTGTTCTATTCTACAATATAATTGGTTTTGCCAGTTATTTTATAGGAATTCAATTCTATATAACAGCATTTCCAATACATAGATCAGGGATCAAAAAACTCCTCAAAACTATAACCCAACAAACAACCCCTCCACTCCCACAATCCTGATTTTTCCTCCTGTCCAGTTTTGTGAAATAGCTCTGTTGCTTTGTGCATTCCAATAGGCAAAAGTGAGTTGATTTCATTAAAATTTAATTCCTGTTTCATAAAGTATCAGCAAGTTACAGTGAAACCTGCTATAAATCTTGTTTGAGCTTGCATTAAGAGACTGAGCAGCAAAGTACCCCAAATGAGTCTTCTCTGCTCTTTCCTTAGGACAAAGCAGGATGTTGTACCTATACAACAGTTCCATTAATATCAGCTGTGCCAGAAAAAGCACTGCCATAAGTGTCTCTAATTATTTTTAAAGCACTATAAATAAATTCTGCCTAAAGCAACAACATTGCATCACAACCAACCAAGGACCTCGTTGAACCCAGAAGCATCCAAGAGGCAGAATGCAAAGGAAAACTTGCACACTTGGTACCTTTATCTTGCCTCACAGATTAAGTACAGTACAGAATAAGTTTGACAAAAAAATTAGGTTAAGCAGCATTGCAATCGTACAAATACTAATTACTGTCATACTGATGCATTTGGATGACCTATAGGAGATAACGTAAATAATTTTTTTAAAAAGGCTGACTATATGAGGTGTCCTTGAGCTAAGGTGAGCTTTGTTGTACATTTCTTCACTGCTTTAGTTTTGTATAATAAAATGTTACATGCTGGATAATCCAATGCTTTCAGTAATTTACCTGCTTTATAGGAAGAACGCACTAAAGGCCCACTAGCAGTGTAATGGAATCCAAGATCATTTCCTACTTTTTCCCAGTACTTAAACTTCTCAGGAGTTATGTACTCTTCAACCTGGGGGAAAAGAATTAATTTTGCTCGGGTATTAATGCAAAGAAAATGGCTATAGCTAGCATGCAGTGAAATGAAATACAGTTATATTTCAAGTTCAAAATTTTTCACTCCAAAGCTTTCATCAGTGAAGTCACGAACTGCATTTTTGCTCTGCTTTCTACCAAACAAATGTATTTGATTAGCTTTTCATATTTAGCTGAAAAGTTCAGAATTTAATTTCTAGTTGTTGCTTTATCATTTTCTTCACTCTGTGTTTGAATGGTTTTTTGAGCAAGCCTTTTTTTCTGTTCAAGTTAGTGAAAAACCACAACAGTCCTACAAATCTCTTCACTAACAGTTGTTTCAGTGAAACACAGGAACAGAACAGAGAGCAAAGTACTGGACAGATCCCAGCAGAAAATGGTAAATTTCCCAGCTGAAGTGGCACCATTAAGGGAGAGCCTGTAAGACAGTGAAGGGGCGATGGCTTGAGCAATTATGTTTGAGACATACACTGAAGCTCTTGTTTTCCAGAATCATTCCTCAGCTCCAGCTGTCTCCCTGCCTAACAGTAGAAACCAGCACAGGGAAGTCTGCAGAAGATGGAAGGGGTTAGATGGCTGAGGTCATTTTTAGTGAAGAGTCCATAACAGACAATCATTGTCAGGCTAAACAAGGAAGGAAATCTTTCCCAACATCTGCAGTTACAGTAAGGATGACTGTGCAAGGTACAGACCATAACTCTGCCTGTAAATTAAAGGTGCTTTTACCTTTAGGTGACGTTTTGTTGGTTGCATATACTGTCCTAGGGTCAAACAATCTACATCTGCTTCCCGCAATACTGTAAAAACAAAATTCCTTGTTAGTGGCAGAAGGATCACAAGGGATTGTCAGCAACTAGAAAATGTCCTCATTCCAAGTCTGACCAAGGGTCATTCAAGGGGCTACGTCCTGCTGGCAGTGAAGGAAACTTGAAGTGTCCATGCGCAGTCACCTTGCACCTAGCACACGCTGCTGCTGGACCTGAGCTATCGAGCTTAAAGCTACAGAGAATCCCTGGTGTTGCACTCACTGCAGAGGTGACATCCTCCTATCTCTTGCTGCTTTCCACAGTGTCTTTAGGTCAGAGCCTTCATTTGATAAAAGATGGGTACATGCACACATATGGGGCACTTCACTCTTTCAAGAGACTTCATGCCGAGAAGATGCGGACAGTTTTTGTGCCAAAATTCAGGGGAAATGGCCAGTTTTACACACTTAGGGTGTATGTTAGTTTTAATGCCTCCAAAATCTCATAAACTCTGTCTTTACAATTCGAGTATATACTAGAGTCAATAAACAGCAAAGGAGTTCAGCTGATCTATTTACAGAGGGAAACCCAGGCACTTCATGGTCAGCTGGCCTGAAGAATTATGTTCACTGCAGGAGAAGGGTGTTCTGAACAAAGAGATGGCTGAAGAATCAGAGTTTGTATGAACATCCCCATACATTCTCTGGCGACTTGCCCCACATCAAATAGGAAGAAAAGACAGTGTTTTGACTACAGCATTGCACTCACTGTTAACCTGGAATCTGTGTTTAGACTGATATGGTTCTGTAAAGAAAAGGGGACAATACCAGCACATTTAGATGCTCTTTAACTTGTACCCAGAGGATGGAAGGGGAACAAAACTACAGTAACTGAATGAATGTGGTGGGTCCCAGTTTGCTTCTGTATACATGCAGCAAAGTGGCCGGACTGCAAATAGCACCGTATCTGAAATTTCATATCCTTGTGGCTAGGAAATTCTAGGAAGGAAGAATGGGAAAATCAAGAATTGTAATTTTTTTGGTCCAGTTGCAGAAAAACTAGACTACATAGCTGCATTCTAAATGTGTCTGTGCACGAAATGAAGTACCAGGTAGACATTTTTCAGGATATGGGAAAAATGCCATAGGATTTATGAACTACTTCTTCGAAGTGCAGTGTATTCACTTACCACTGTGAGTGGGGTTTTTTCTCCTCTTAAAAATATATTTACATGAAAACATAAGAACATACTACAGCTCCGAGGATAACAACATTTTTGCATCTAAGTAAACTGAAATAATTTAAGCAACCAGGTCTGCTATTTCTAAAAAGGAATGGACAATGAGGCAATAATGTTGCAAGCCTGTTATTTAAGTATTGCAAAAATAATGTTAATATAGTTTTAAAAAGTTCTAAGTTCCACTGAAATCAACATGAGATGGATTTATCTGTCAAGTTGAATCTGTAAGCCATAAGAAGGTAAAATATTTCAGAAATGCAGTCTTTTTTAACCAAACTTTTCTTTTTCAATGAAATTTAGGAAACATTTCCTGCACCAGCAAACTGATTTGCATGTAGAGGCAAAGTTGCTTACAATTGTTTTCCAACACAGCAAAATTCATACCTGTGAATTCTGGCATCTATTTCAACACCAACTTACATTTCATTGTGGAATATATTTGTTCATCCGTCTCGCCTAGCCCCAGCATAATGGAGGTTTTGGAAATGACGCCGGGCTGGACCTCTTTGGCGTGTTTCAGCACACGGACGGACTGGTCAAAGTTGGCCCGGGGGTCGCGGACCTTCCTTCGCACATTTCCAGCACAAGGGGTAAAAACACGTGGAAAGGCACACAAAAGTTAGAGACGGCAGGAAAGGCGAGTTCTGCCAGTTTCCGCGAAGTGGCAGCGCACAGGTTCTCCGGCCGTGCGCTTGGACACCGGCGACGGAACGGGCCGGGCTCAGGTGCCGCGGCCGGGCTGGGGCGCCCCGGGAGGCGGCACCGACCCAGGGCCGCGGCGCGCGCCCCCTGCCGGTGGCGGCGGGCTCGGCGGCACCGCGCGCGGGGCAGGCCGGGAACGGGGCCGCTCCGCACCCGGCCCCGCAGCCCGGCCCCTCAGCCTGCCCTCGCTCCGCATCCGGGCCCTCATCCCGCACATCCACAGCCATCGCTCACCTCTGCAGTGCCGGCACCGTCTCCACGTTGTGGGCATATACATCCAGCCCCGACAAGGCGACTTTCTCCACTGCTTTAAGGTCCCCTCGGAAATCCGGAGTTAGGCATTCCACCAGGATTTTTGGATTCCTGACAAAAAGAACACACCTGTGGGATTTTGTGTCACCGTTGCAAAAAAACTCAAGATAGCAAAAAAACCCCAAACCCCATAACATGAACACATGACACCCTAATAAGCAAAGCAAAGTTAATTCAGGATAATTCTAAACCAACAGGTTTCTGCAAACTTTATAACAAACTCGTGTTAAGTTAACCTGCAACAAAGACACAAAAAAATCATGTATAAACAGTACACGTGATTGTTTTAGAGACTGCTGGAATTGCTTTTATATTTATTACTTGGTTTTTGCTGTATTTCAGCTCACGTCAGTAAAATCAGGAATTGAACACATGATGCTTTGTTTAAGATCATAGCTCTAAAACACAGAGGAGCTATAATTTTGCTACTGGAATAAGAAGACTCTGAGTCTAGAATCTAGTCTTGGTGTCCAGGAGCCTGATTTCAGCTCAGAAAGACAGGTGGGGAAAACTGGAGGAACCCTTCAAGTCCCAAGGTACACTGGATAAAGACTTAAATGAAGTTATACAAATGAATTCTGCAGGCAGACAAGTGTGCTGTCGAATGGCATAGAGGGCACCGATGTAGGATGAAGGCAGCACAGCCAGGGAAAGCAGGAAGGTACAATCATAGACTTGGAAATGGCCATTGAGGCAAAATGAAAGGCAATTTGATCACTGCTGAACGAGAAACCAGACTCCTTCAGTCACGTGGTGACAGCGTTACCTAACTCTGCTGTGTTTGAGCCCCAGATTTCAGGAATGAACATAGCTCGGAAGAATGTATTCATTTCCTGGTAAACCAGCTGTCTGCTCTAAGAAAGAATCCAGTGCTTAGCTTTAAATAAGCCTGGGATGAATTGGAAATGCAACTAAATTCGAAACAGTTTGGGGCCATTCTATGAGAAAGATGAAGGAAAGAAAAAAAACAGGGCACAGATAGGCTAGAGGCAGACTTTTATATTTGCACAGCCCCTGGAATAACCCAGCTAAAGGAGCTTTGACCTACATGCAGTACCACATTGTAAAGTTTTAACAATAACAGCAATACATTAATGACACACCTTTCTTTCAGATGCGAGACTGTCTTTGCAAAGTGTTCTGCTCCACCGTCGGGCATATCTAGAAGCATTTCAGTTATTCAGTTAGCCTTTCTGTTCAAGAAATGTACTTACTTATTAGCAAAGCCAGAAACCCCATCAGATTCAAACCTTAAATGCAAAATAATAAAGCAGTCAAACCCCAGTCTTATCTCACCACTTATGCCAAGGGTTTACAAAAGATATCCTACCAAGTCTCTGCACAAAGTCTAAACTGTGACTGTCTAGGGCAGAGTTCAGATTTACCTGTCTCTAGATTCCCTGTCTCCCTGAGCACAGAATGGCTTTACCTATTTATGGTTCTGGTCTGAGAAACAGTTGTACAAAAATTGAAAAGTACTGCACAGTTTTTACAATGACTTTCTCCACCTATATGATGTCACCACAAGGGAGCTACTGCAACCTTAGGAAAACACAACTTTCACTTCTCTTACATATAATATATTCTAGTTTCAGTGTTTGGAAAGAAGTTCTGTAATGGTATTGTATATGAATGTTTGTCTTTCTGCTATTCAAGTAATAGAACATGGTGTATATGCATGCATTTTGCTGAAAGATAGTTATAAAATATTTAGTATTGTGGTATTTATGTTTATTAACAGCATCATTTCTGTTATATTTTACCAGACATGGAGAAATACTAAGAATATGTAGGAACTTTCCAAAGTTTCAGCACTGTTGTCTCCTTTAAAACGGTCCCTGGACAGCTGTGTAGATAAACGTTTCTGGGGCCTGTGTGTAGCCTGTGTAACACCCGTGAGAGCTCAGAGCAGCGTGAGCAGAGCCCAGGTACGCACCGTCTCTGTCCACGGACGTCAGCACCACGTAATCCAAGCCCCACGTCGCTATCGCCTTGGCTGTGTTGTAAGGCTCCTGCGGATCTGGCGGAGGGGGGTTTTTTGCAGTCTTTACTGAACAAAATCTGCAGCCTCTGGTGCACGTGTCACCCATCAGCTGGAACATGAAAGACATTCCTACCTTTACACAGTACGTATCACTATTGCTCAGTTGGGAAACAGCGGCATAAGCCACATCAGATAAATCCCAACACTAAGCAAAAAAAACCCAGGACAGTGCTTAACTCTAAATTTATTGTAATAAACCAACTCGACTACAGTAGAGATCCAACAATAGAGTACAAACAGCTCAGAAATTAACAGAACACTTAAGAAATGGTTAATGACTTACCATAATAGTAGCTGTCGCTGTGGCATATTCCCCACCTCCCCAGCATTCTCCAATGTTGGGACAACGTGCTTCTTCACATACCTGAAGGTGAAAGACTGTACTGTACCTGGATTTTTCCATATTATTTTTGAAAATAATTATTATATTACTGATTGATTTTAATAGCAGCCTACAAACAATTCCTTCTGTGAAAAATGAGGTTATCAGTTCCCTGCTGTTTTATAACAAGTCAGTAGAACAGACTTGTTTTAAAAGAAGAGAATTGCTTCCTGACATCCATTACCATTCTTCTTCTCTACTTCGCAACTGCAAAAACTCCTCAACCACGTAATTGTCTTATTAATTAGCACAGACTATCATTAACATTTTAAAAGAACTGATAAAATGTTCACAAACTATGTGACTCATTAAAGCACGAACTTAGTCTGAAAAAAAAAAATGAAAAAGCCCCTCCATGCATTCCCACCACTTTTTACTATCTGGAAAGTACAATTAATGAAATCTGTACAGTTTCTTTTCAGGCAAATCAAGTATGTAACTCTGAAATTGTGTATGTTTCCTTTAAAAGTGGTTGCACATAGCATCTGCTGATCTCTGGTGATGTAAGTAGTAAACCCTAGTATTCAAAATCACAGTAGGAAAAACACGAAATCTGCTGGATTTACCCTTATACTTTAGGAGTAAAATTCACTGCTAGCAAAAAGGATCAGCACTGGGGCTTGGTTTCAGCACTGAAGATCGTGCAAGACGTGATTTCTACCTGTCCTCCACAGGGAGAAAATGTAAAATCTGCCTTATTTCTACAGGACCACTTGGTTGGTGCCGGACTTACTGTATGAAGATTTAAACTTCTCAAGGTATTCTTTAGTTTATTGTAGTTCTTTCCCATGGGAATCTTTGTTTTCAGCCACGGAGGAAGATGCAGCCTGAATAACACCAAGCAAATATAAAGATTAATAAACTACTTACATGGTAAATTTCATTAATTTCATAGATTTAATTTGTTACAGATCCCAACAAGGAAAGGTCCCTTGAAAACTGATGCAACTCAGCAATTAATGTTAACATCGTTCATGACCAGACCAGACTTCTCTTCCCTGTTCATCATCATTCCAACACTCAAGCATAAGAATTGTTGTCATTGAAATGTTTAAAACTGCTCACTGTTCCAGTGGGATTGAACAGTGCCACAGTGGAGACTGCAACAATTAATGGCAGCAGATGTTACACCGCTATCACAGAGTCTGAGCAAATTTGTAACTGGAAACATGGAGGTTTAAACATTTCTCTAATTTAAGTCTTCATTTTTTTTTTCTCTACCAGTAGTACTTTTTCAACACATTCACCTACTGATGTATATTTGTAATTTCATTACTGGTACTTGAGAAAATACCAACACTTCTCCACATTTTGTTATAGATTTGAAGTTAATGACATTTGTCCTTTCTTGAAAGAACATGAAATTTGCAACACAGTAGGGCAGAATTTAATAAAGATACATTGCATATATTTTGTAGCTATTACTAAATATGCAAGGTCATGCAAGGAAGCAACTAAAGTTGTTTAAAATCACAATTACCTTTCTCCTTTCTCACGCTTTAAGTTGCCTTTATACTCAGCCCACGAGCTCTTGTCTGACAGATCTCCAGAGACAAAGTCCTGTAAGTCTGGTCCATTTTGCAGGAACTCTTTTTTTTCCCCTGGCAAAGAACCTGATGTTCCATACTGGTTACACACATGGCCCCCTGACACCTAAAACAAGCAAAATTGTAATTTATTTAGTAACAAACACTCTGGCATCATATACTAAACAACAATTTGCCCTTTTGCTGGTAAATGTATGCTTTGTGTAAGCATTCTCCCAATGGCCTTTAAGTTAAATGTATAAGTCTCTTTTTATTTTAAGCCACATGAAACAGACTTATCTATCCTAACACCACACTAAGTTATACGGTGTAACATAAAATCCCCCTGTACTCAGCACTGGTGAGGCCACACCTCAAATCCTGTGTCCAGTTTTGGGCCCCTCAGTACAGGAAGGACATTGAGGTGCTGGAGTGTGTCCAGAGAAGGGCAATGGAGCTGGGGAAGGGTCTGGAGAACAAGACTTGTGAGGAGCAGCTGAGGGAGCTGGGGTTGCTTAGCCTGGAGAAAAGGAGGCTCAGAGGGGAACTGACTGGTCTCTACAACTGCCTGAAAGGAGGCGGTAGCAGGCGGGGATGGGCTTCTTCTGCCAGGCAACCAGCGACAGGATGAGAGCACATGGTCTTAAGCTGTGACAGGGGAGGCTTAGTTTGGACATCAGGAGGAATTTTCCCAGAAAGAGTGATTAGACATTGGAATGGGCTGCCCAAGGAGATAGTGGAGTCACCGTCCCTGGACGGGTTTAAGGAAAGACTGGATGTGGCACTCAGTGCCATGGCTGGCAGGGTGGTGTTCGCTAATCGGTTGAACTTGGTGATCTCAAAGGTCTCTTCCACCTAATTGATTCTGTGCAATAATATTGTGTGGGTCACTCCGGTGTCTCGGGGCCGCAGGAAGCGGCGTTGCCATGGTTCCCGGTGGCTGCCGGGCGCTGTCCCGTGGGAGCGGGGCCGGGGCTGGATGTCCCGGCGGTGTATGTGCCCGTGCGAGGCTGGGACGGTCCTTCCCGGGCTCTGCCTGCGGCCACCCCGCGCTGTCCCGCGCCACCACCACAGACCCGCTCGGCACCGGCATCGCGTTGCGCCCCGCAGGGTCTCTTCCTGCCCTGCCGTGCCGTACTGCGGCCCCCG
>VZRV01009655.1:303050-331336 GCA_013398115.1 Falcunculus frontatus | reverse complement strand
CCCCGCCGCGCTCCGGGCCCGGGCGGGGGGCGCCGGTGCGGGGCGCGGAGCCCGGCGGTGACAGCGCGGGTGGGGGCGTCGGTTCGCGCGCGGGAGGAGCGGGCGGGGTTCCCGCGGGCACCGGCCCGAGGGAGCCTCTGTCCTGTGCCGTTGTCTCCCGCAGGATGAAGACCATCCTCAGCAACCAGACCGTGGACATCCCCGAGCAAGGTCAGTCCGGCCCGCGTTCGAGAGGCGCCCGGCGGTGCCGCCCCCGCAGCCCCTAACGCGTGTCCGCCTTTGCTTCGCAGTGGGAGTTTCGCTGAAGGGCCGCACGGTCATTGTGAAGGGGCCCCGAGGAACCTTGCGGAGGGATTTTAACCACATCAACGTGGAGCTGTCCCTCCTGGGAAAGAAGCACAAGAAGGTGGGTGCTGCACAGGCCGTTTCGCCGCCCGGAGACGGAGGGGAGCTTTACAGTTGGCTTAAAAACCTCTTGGTGGTGTTGGAGAGTGATCGAAAATGTTCAGCTGTGGGTGTGTTGTTTGCTTGGTTTTGCTTATTCCTGTGTTTTCTGAAAGGGGTTGGTCCCATGGAGGCGTGGGGCCTCCTCGGGCACTGTGGGAGTCTTGTACTCGTGTAATGTTGGAGTGACTGTGTCGATTGCATTCTTCTGTAGTGACAGTTACAGGGAAAGGGGTTGATCATTGTATACTGTTCTAAAATTGGTTCGTTTAGAGGATAAAAATCGGTTTATTTGATTTCAAGAAACTGCAAGTTACGTTAGGAGAGCAGATGTTCTCTAAATAAATGCTTGATGCTTTTATATTGTGTTTAGAAGTATAAGAAAATATCGTGAGTGATTGATTTCAGCTACTGTTTCACAGAGATGAAGTGTTTCATTAAAACAGTGGATCCACACACAGTGTTTCACTTAAGCTGATTATGCATAGGAGACAGACTTTAAAACAACATGCTCAGCAGTTGCTAATACATCCTTTAGCTTGATTCCATATTTATATACCCCAGCTCTGTTGAAGGCTTGTTAGTGGGAAGACATGAAGAAAATAAATGTTTCTCACATGTCTGAGGGTTAGGATTTAAAAGATAGGAGCCAGGTGGGCCTTTAGTAGTATGTCAAAGAAACAAGATAGTTCTGCGATTTTGTTCAGTGGGCTTTAAGTAGTTCATCTGAAAGTTTTGGTCCTCATTTGTCACAGAATTATTTTGTTGCTAGCTTTGAAGTGTAGCTGAAAGCTTTGCTAATATGTTTTTTGATGCAGCTGCGTGTTGACAAGTGGTGGGGTAACAGAAAGGAGCTGGCAACAGTTCGCACAATTTGCAGCCATGTACAGAACATGATCAAGGGGGTCACACTGGTAAGTTGTGTTTGGAGCCAGGATAACTGCCACCCTCTGTTACTTGCAAAGAGAAAGCCTTTTACTTTGTGGAGAGCATTTCTAAGCGTCCAAGATGTAGCTTCTTTCTGCTTTTGCTTTTTGTCTTGCCTTTGCTGTCAAGCAAGTTCTGTGGGTGGAGGAAAGCACGAATGTTTCTTGGGCTCACTGTCCTGCCGTTTTTAAGAAACTTTTGATAGACCTGGCCTTTAGTTTCTCCTGTAAGCTTCATGCACGTGTTCTACCTTTTGGGCACGTTCTGCTTTCAATATATGGTTATGTCCTGTATCCCAGGGCTTTCGCTACAAGATGAGGTCGGTGTACGCTCACTTCCCAATCAATGTAGTCATACAGGATAACGGCTCACTTGTGGAGATCCGGAACTTCTTGGGAGAGAAGTACATTCGCAGAGTGCGGATGAGGCCAGGTGAGCATTTCTGGAGGTGTATTCTCCCTAGGTTTTGACTAGGCTTTCCAAGCTCTTTTCTTTGGGTACTGCCACTGAGAATGGGAGATGCTGAATAATGGTTGGAACAGCATTTGCTTGTCTGAATTTATGTAATCTTCTTACCATAACTTTACCATTGTTAAGATTTATTATTAACGATGCTTCTGTAATTTATTTCTAGTAGTGAGAGCTAGCTAATGACTAGTCTGGAGTTACTGTATTACAAGGAGTCCAGGATTTACTTCCCAAGACCTTACTGTGAGATCTTGACAATGTTTATAGTTGGTAACCTGCAGGTGCTTAGTATTAGATTTGTTCTATTTTAAAGTAGGTTGTTTCTGATTTAAAACCATGATACATGAACTAGTTTCGTACCACATCGTAGTTTTGGTCTCTGAGGTGTTGTAGTTTGAATTTGCTGATTATCTAGGAGCATGCACAATATACTTAAAAATGGCCATCTTATTAGCTGTTTTTACATCTTGCACACTTGGAGTTTCAGTAAAATGTCTAACAGAAGAGCAGGCATTTGATGGAGTTTGTTAAGCTTCTGAAAGGAGGCAACGAAACATGTCATAAACAACAGTTACATAAAGACTGTAGGAAAGACTTCCCATATCCATTTGGTTTTTTTCTAATTCCACTTCTGATGAGGGTATGGGTAAGGATATTTAATGTAACTGATGATGTTTTGGAGTGACTTTAGAGGAGTGCATCAGACTTGTCCCAAAACACTGGTAGATAAGAGTGCAGAGTTATGGGATTTTTGATTTACTGTGGGATATTAAGGGTGGATTTGATAACTGTATTTGATTTTTTTTTAAGTCAGCTTTTACTACTAGTAAAAGGCTGGCTTAAATGCTGTTATCTGTTGATTAAGTAGATCAAACTGTAAAACCTTTTGTTATTCTCCTTACAAATTCCAAGTTTCTTGTTAGATTCTCAAATGCCCTTGTGTTTACTCCTTGTGAGTATTTGCAGCATTACTGGTATAAACACAGTACATGATGTGACAGGGGGCAGGGGTTTTTAATGGCTTTTGATTGGGGTGACTCCAGTTTTGTGTTAATGAGCACAGGCCTGTGGGAAATGGCACCACCTGCCTGACAGAGCTGTGCTGGCAAAATTACTGGCTTGTACACAGAGTTGGTGAGTAATGCTCTAATGTAATAGTGGGTAAGCAGGAGTATCACTTTAGTAGCTTTTAGTCCAGGATTGAAAGCTACTAAATCTTTAAATTTCGAAACTCTGTGAGGGAGGACAACCCTGGAATGGATTTGAGGGACTCTCTTTAACAAAGTCATAGAAGCTAATTATTGCCGTGAGTACTGCTTTCTAGATAGTAAACTGGGACAGGACATTAATATTGTTTCTTTAATACACTGAACATCTTCAACTGTGTGGATTATGTGTTTGTCTTTCTGTAGGTGTTACCTGTGCAGTGTCTCAAGCCCAGAAAGATGAGCTGATCCTTGAAGGGAATGACATTGAGTTGGTCTCCAATTCAGGTTTGTGAAAGTAGATGTGTGGAAGATTATATGGAAACTTACCTGAAGATGTCAGCTTAGCAAACTCTTTACCTCAAACCCTGAGGTAAACAACAGCCCAGAATTTTTTTTGCTGCAGTCACTGTAATTGCTTTTCATAGTTCCTTATGCTTTTTCTAAGCTTAGAGATGTTTTTACAAATCCACAAAACCTTCTTCTTTGAGTCAGTACTTAGGTCTTTTTGGCACCAAATGTTTCAGCTTTTCATTTGTACATGGGTGTAGTAATGAACTGCCACTGCCCCAAGTTGCCAAGATGAGCTCATTGAAATGCATCTTGTTTCCATTAGACCTTAAAGGATTTGAAGTTGGTAATTCCTGTCTAGATGACAGTCCTGTTTGTTAGTTGAAATACTGGAGCATAAACAAAGGCTACTAGTTGGCTTGGACCTTTTGGCTTTGTGCTAATGGTCTCACTTTGTCTGCAGCTGCCTTGATCCAGCAAGCCACCACAGTCAAGAACAAGGATATCAGGAAATTCTTGGATGGTATCTATGTCTCTGAGAAAGGAACAGTACAGCAGGCAGATGAATAAAACTCATAGGTTGGTATCATCTTAATGCACATTGTTCATCTTCTCTGTAGAGATGGGGACTTGACAAGGTTCATCTGCTCCAACACGGCCAGGGTTAAGCAGGTTCCCAACAGCCTTGAAATTCTGTTTGTAAAAGGCATCATAAGGTGCATCTTAAAACTTGAATTTTTCTAGGTCTTTTAACAGCAGTTTTCCATCGTCCATCAACTTGGCATTTTGCTAATCTGTGGAGAAAACCTGTCTCTCCAGTGCTGTACTCTGCAGTGTGCATGGAAGCTGCAGTGGTGGCTGAGAATCTAAAATCAGCTGAGCTGGCCTGACAGACCAGTTTACAGCTATTTACAGGGAAGACCTCAGACTGATGTTCCTCCTGGTTGGACACTGCCCTCACTAAAATAGTGGTCAGCACCCAATTTATATTTAAAGGTCTTCCAAGCAGTTTGTGTGTAAATGCTGGTAAACAGGTCAGTTTAACAATGACAACTATTCCCATTGTCTATGGGCATTTGTTACTGAACTTGAGTACAAGGATTTGGGGATAATTTAGGAATTTTAACTTCTGAAGGAATTTGATGAATTTCAGCTGTATGTGGTTTCATACATAGTAAAAAACACCTGTGCAGGATGAGGCAGTCTGACTTGCAAATAAATTCCATGTTGTGTGCCTTTGGAACCTAAGCTTGAGGCAGGATGTAATTGAATTGAGTTTCATAATCATCATCCAGATACCAGACATCTGCAAGCCTCTGAAAAAATAACTTTTAGTGTTGTTCTAAGTGCTTTGAGAGATGGAACAACTTCCTACATGCTTGTTGAACAGTTGAGCTGTTGTGTTTGAAGGCATCTTTAAGTAATCGTCTGTGTAAAATCAAGCAAATTCTTTGAGCTATTAATGTCTGTCTTGCATTAAAATCATCAGATAAATTAACATCAAATGGCTATAAACTTCCACATTTGCACTGCTAAAACTTTTCTAAAAGCTCTTAATGTTTCATTTACAGTTGTCTGGATCCTGACAGAAACCACCTTGAGACATTATACCAGCAATGCCAGCTCAAAGAATGTACAAACCTAAACATCATGAGAGGTTTAATAAAACAAACTGTATTTCATATCTTGGGTTTGTTGGGGTTTTTTTTAAGCACTAAGTGGCAATTGCATGAACCTGATGGCTTTCGGAAAAGCAGATCTCACACTGGGTCCACACTACCAATGTGTGTTCAAACCACTAGACTGCATTCAGACTGAATGTTCTCAGAGACTGGTAGGGCAACGTGTACACTGTGCTACCATGATCTTTCTGTGACAAAGTCATGAAGTGGCATTTTTGAATCATAGTGTTAGGTAGTAAAAGCATTCATTGTTCTCACAGAGGGGAGACCAATGTTCTTTCACGTCTTTTCTCAAGCCTCAGACTTGTGATGACAGAATCGAAGTTGATGAAAAACAAAACTGAAATTAGTAGAACTAGATTTGTAAGACCATGTAAACTAAATACATAGATAGAAGCTTGAAAATATGATGCTTTATTTTTATTGCTCAATTAAGGAAACAAAGGACTTGATCTCAAAGTTTGAGTGTATTGCTGAGTTTCACCAGCAGTGATTTGTATTATCTGGGGATACAGGTTTTTTTTCTTGGTTACTAATCTTGCAATGTAGCAACATCTAACTGGGAGGTTGTGCTATTTCTGTGCAGTAGTAAAATCCACACTGTCATTTGCTCCAATTTGTAAAAAATACATAAAATACTGGGATAGTGCTGAAACATACTTGGCAACAAGTTGCTAAAGCACCCACACATGTTAAGAAATTCCAAAAATTGTCCAAAGATCCACTGGTATGATGACAAGTGCAATTTACATTCATCACTATTGAGTGGATTAATAGTTACTAATTATTTAGATGTTCTCTGGTAGTACTTCTTATGGCTGCCCCATTTTGGAGATGAAAATTAGTGATTGTATATGATTTTGTCTCCAGTTATATTTGCTTAAAACTATTTCACCTAATATGTAAGGGATGTGTTTTGGTCAGCAATGGAGTTAACTTGGATCTTTTCTTTGAGGGGTATCTTCAGAAGCTGGCCCAGCACATTTCATTCCTGGTGTTGTACTTGGTTGAAGGTCTGTGGGGTTTAATAACACTTTCTAAACCCTAACAGCTGCAGCTTCGTGCTCAACAACACTCATAACATGAATATACATCACAAGACACATTTATTCATACAAAAGTGCATATCAGTTCTCAAAAGTTGCTCTTTACAGGTTAGGCTGTTTGAAAGGTTATTCCAAGGCACAGGAGAGTCATAATTTTTTTTTTAAATAGATGAACTTGTCTTCTATGTACAATAGGTGGATAAAAGTAATTTCACCAGAAACAAGCGTCATAGCTCTTCTTCCTGTAAATGTGATTACTTTGGTTTTGAATTGAATGCTTGGTGTATGTGACTGGAGTGACTCAGTGCTTTTCCACAGTTGTCTGAGTGGCGTTGTCCAGTGTAGAATGCAGATGGATCTCACTGAAAGTGGGCTTGTGACCCCTTTTAAGATGAGACACAGATGCACTTGATGCTTTTTGCCTTAAAACGTTTCCTTCTTTTTCTTTTGTGAAAAAAAATAATAGCTAAAAGCAAGATGAGGGTAGAGAAAAGGCAGCAGGCAAAGAATATTAATGGCTTCTTCTGAGAAATGAATGAGCAGAAGCTACACTGCTTTTTGTGGCTAGAGGGGCCACAGACTGAGTAGTCAGCAGGAAAGCCATTGTTGCTTATCAGGCTATTGTAAAATTTTATTGAAGGCTTTCCTTTTGAATCTGAAGTGAAGAATCCAAATCTGGGTTTCGATTTCTCTTCAGTCAGCTTAAACGCGTAGTAGCCTTTAATCTTGACTTTGTCAATGTAGTAGGCTGAGAAGGAAAAGAAACCAAAACAAAGTGTTAATAAAAACTTGTATATGCAGACTTTCTGGTAAGGAGTTCAGATTTCAAATTGTTATCAATTTAAAAAGTGTAATTACATCATAAAATATTTACTGCTTCTAATACTCAGTATTGTCTCAATTGTCATAATTGTCTCAAGTAGGAACAGTGTCTTACTGTTTTAAAAAAATCCTTATGGTTTGTTAATTTTTGGACCTACCCCATGAAAGCTGGATTTGGACAGGGTTGGAGCTGGGAGTTTGTCTCCCTGGGGAAAGCCAGATGCTGCTCTTAACTGAACCCAGCTGCAATGACTCAGGGGGAGCAGCTACCCATTGGTGCCATGAGAGCAGCTTTCTGAGCATTCCTGCCCTGCTCCAAACTCAGCTGCTCATCCCTGCAGTGTGCATGGCTCTGTTACACTGCTGCACCCAAGTGGTGGGTGAAAATACTTACAAATAGCAGGCCTTGGAGTCATGTGCAAGCAGCGAGCATAGTTGGGAATGTGACCCAGATTAAGAACATGTAAATTGGCAGAGTACTGTAAAGTGTCATGCTCTCAGAAAATTAAAATGGGAATACTGTAATGAAGTGCCCTTTAAACAACCCTTTCATTTAATAACTTACTTCCTTTAATAATGTATTGTTCTTTTGTTTGCAGTATGAAATTAGCATGGAAAATAAATCAGCAAATGCTCATTAGTCGTGTAGTAACTGAGAAAGCTGAGCACTGGAGAGAGAACACTTGGTTTCTTGGTGTCTAAAAGTAATCTGAAGCCATGCTTAGCCATGAGTAAGATTTGTCTCCTTTTTTTATTAACTCCTAGAGAGGACAAACTAGGATACCTAGACTGTTCAATGTCAGTTGCCTCAGAAAAGCTTTTAAACACCCTGTGTCCTGATTGGGATCTCTGTCATGCTCACCTGTAGGGAATAGTGAGGGCAGGGGTGTATTGTACATCTCATTTTGCCTGTATGGTTCAGGTACCGAGGCCTTGCTGGTAGCCTGCATCTCACTGCTTTTCTTTAATGATTGGTTGGAGGGAGGGGAGGGGTGAGGTCCCTGCAGCATTTCTCATACAATAAGCTATTGCTGAAGATCATTGCCTTGAATACCTCTAGCAACATAACTCTTACTAGTTTTTCTCTAATGTGAATAACTAGATTTCCATATGTGCCCAGAAGAAAACAAGTAGTGGAACAAGAACTAGAGTTGGACTCTCCCTTCAACAGCAGCTGGTGCTGCTGGTGCCCTGCTGTATTTCTTCTGTATGTCCCTCCAGGTCTCTGGACTTGCTTGCACTTCCCTGTCCAATGACTAGTTCAGCAAGCAAGGAGGATCTTGCCTTTCTTTGGAGAGTAGAAATTTTAACTGTGTCTTGGGAGTTGTTGGGCTGAAGTGCCATCTCCTAGCAACTTCTGAGTAATTACTCAGCTGTACGTGCACGCCCAGAGAGCTTCTCACATGGTTTAAACTGGAGGCAGCTGTAGCTGCGTTTTGTGCAAGGCACTTGATGCCATTGCCTTGTGTCGTAGCTGCCCTGAGCGTGACTGCAGAGTCAGGCCCTTCAGGGGGCTCAGTGCTGCTGGCTCCGGCATCTGAACCAGGACTGCTCACTCTGTCCAGGGCAAGACTTGACAGTGCGTAGGTCTGAGCCATGGAAATGGCTCTGGGGAACTTGAATCTATCATGTACTCACCATTTAAAACCTCTTGTACGTATTTGCCCAAGTAATAATTTCGAAGTTCATCATTGTCTAAGGACTGGTCATCTATTCCATTTGCTGTGATGTAAATGTCGATGTCACCGTAAGTTTTTTTAATCCACCTGAGAACTTTGCGCATTCCCCAAGGCACCACTGCCAAACGAGAAGGGGAGCTCAGGCAGGTGATATCCTGCAGAAACTGAATGTCACGATCAAATTCATACTGGCTTCCATTCTGAGGTTCATGAATCACAAATCTGGTGGTGAAATGATTCAGTGCATAAAAGTCAGCTGCCCCTTTGACAAGCTGCTTTTCCTCACTTGTGAAAGATGGCAACAAACTGTATGAGAGGCCTTTTCTGTTTTTAAAGCTGATGTATTCCCTCATAGTAGCTGGATAGTCCCCAGTCTTAAATATGGGATTGGCAAACCAGCCTATTTCAAACTGAAGAAACCTATTGGCAGCTTTTGAATGAGATTCAAAGAAGGGGTTGGCAGGCTCAGCCCAGTCTGAATGCAGGGACAGGGACACTTTGCCATACTGAGAGGACCGGTACTGCTCATCATATATTCTCCAGGCCATGGCGTGTGCTATTAATAAATTGTGTGCTGCCCGATAGGTGTCATTGCTGCTCCTGTTGTAGACATTGCTTAGCTGGTTAGGCTCATTTATTGTAATCCAAAGTTTAACCAAATCACCGAGTTCCCTAAAACATAAAGCTGCGTAGTCTTGAAAAGCATAGGCAGTGGATTGGTTCAACCATCCTCCTGTCTGCAGCAAAGGACCCGGCAGGCCCAGGTAGGTGTGAGTTGGATAATACAAGGTCACCATGGACTGAACATTGAGTTTCAGTACTTCACTAATCACGCATCTGTAATACCTAAGAACTTGCCTGTTGACCACTGACAAATCTCCATTGGGTAAAATTAGTGACCAGTCAAGTGCAAATCTGTAATGGGTGACTTTCATTTTTTCCAGGAGATCCAGTTGCTTTTTAATACTGACAAAATCTGTGCACTGTGCTGGTCGGGTTTTTAGCTTTACCCCTTCAACTCTGTGCAGAAGCCCATCTCCCGTGACATTCCAGAGGTACAAGCTAGAATCACAGAACTGTGGTGAGGAAGCCGCCAATTCTGCCTGTGAAAATAAAAATATGTTGCAATGGGTTTTAATTAAATGAACACAGTACCTGCTTGTAGTCTGCATTTCTGCCTGTGTTTAGCTGTAGAATTAGTGCTGGATGTTAGAAGGCCCTGCTTAGATGCTCCAGGGGGAAGAGGATAACCAACTCACCTATATGGGCTTTGTGCTAGTGGTCATCTTATCATTCTGTTCCTTTCCCTAGAGAAAACATTAAAATTGCACCTTTTTCTGTTCAATTACACAGGAGCATTTGTCCTGCCACCAGCCTACATATGATTTCACACAGATAGCTCTCCCTGATGAGTTCACTAGTCATGCACACAGCACTTCTCGGGCAGCTGCCAGGAGAGCAGGTGGTGAGAACAAGCACCAGGGGCTATACGAGGCAGGCACGGATTATTTTGGCACTGAGATCAACCTGCTGAGATCAACCTTGTGAAACCGAGGCATAGTAATCTGACAAACAGCTTGTAGCATTTAGTTATATATTTTCTATCTCCTACTAGTTGAAAAGGTTCTGAGTAGCACATGAATTTTTTTCATATTCCAATTTTTAAATGTTTTTTATAGGTTTCAAAGTACAGTATAGTAAAGCTAAAAATATTTAATTTTTTTTTTTAAGAAAATGTACTTTTGTGTTTTGTATATAACAGGCTATATAGAAGCTTTACTCTTTTTTTTCCTATGGTTGTCTGTGAATAGGTTAAATTATAGGGTTTTGTTGTTATTTTTAAAGGCTGGTATTTGTCATGGGACTGTCTGTATGCAATGACAAAAAGGGTATCCCAACACTGGCCATACGTACATTTAGCTTATTTACTAAGTTTAAAGCAGAAATAGAAGAAAAATAAGGTATAAATAGGTCCTGTAGGAACCAGTTTGGACAAAAGGTGGTATGATCTGTTTTCTAATGTGAGTTCAGATGGTAAAACCTCAAGGTTGGCTATCTTCAGCTGTGCTATGTGTCTTTTTAAAGAATGGCTTCTTACCCACTTGTCTAAGCGGCACTTAGAGCCAGGCCTAACCCAGGAATGTGTTTCTGCTTTAGACAAGACCTGCAAGGTAGCTCTGCTGCCAGCAGCGTAACCACCTCATCCCTGACCTTTGACACCTTCTCCGTCAGGCCATCACAACCATCACTATGGCCACACTGCAAACTGGCTTTGGAAACCCCTGGTTGAAAAATAACCCATTAACAATTGGTTGGATCAACTTCTTGGTCTGAAATTTCCTCATCTGATCTGCCACATGGAGATGCAAGCAGAGGGAAGGTGAGGGAGGGCTGGGCCTGGAAGGGCTCCTGCATCAGGGTCTGCTGCTGCAGCAGTACCCAGCACTCTGTCATCAGCTCACCTGAAAACCTGGAAGCACATGAAATTGAGCCAATGCAGTTATGGCTTCTGTTGGCAGTGTGCACTGAAATTCTTGAACGCGAGGTGCCATACACAGTCATTTGTTCGCTAAGTTGAAGTCACTGATTACTCTGTTTCCAGTGATCCTCTTAATTTGTTACTCTTACCTTGAGAACAGACTCGGTGATACCCCAGGAGAAGTCACAGGAGAACTGAGCTTGCAAGTTTGGGGTAGAATCCACTGGGAAGAAGCCATTTTCTTGTATGATTTGTTTATAATAAAGTGCAGATGACTTGGGAATCCTTTCCTTTCTTTTGCTTTTGAAATCCACATAAAATAATCCACGCCTGATGTTGTAAGCATGTTGCCATTCGAAGCCATCGAGGAGGGACCAGGCTGTGTAACCAAACACATCTATGTTGTCGTATTTAATAGCTGCATAAGAGAAAGTAACATCCATGAGTCTTGTATTTAGTACTCTAACATATGTAAGGGATATTTATGAGAAAGGGCTATTTACTTTGAAAATCTTGAGTGTCTTCTCAGCATTCGTAGGGTTGTTGACCCACTGTAATTCATTGCAAAACTGACCTATACATCTTAGTCTTTATTTACTGAAAAAATAATCACTTATTCCTTAAGAAATTAAATTACTGTAGGATGCTTTATTTCTGCTCTGAGCAAACAAGAAATATTACACCACATCCAGGTTTGAAGTTGCATTTGACAATTTGCCAGATATATACCAGTATATATACCAGTAAAATTAGAGAATCATGAGTAAAAATAAAGGGAGCAATGGTTGATCTGATTTGTGACTTTGTCATGAAGCTAAAACTCTCTACATTTGTTTGAAAGATGCCTGCAAGCTTAAACATTTGGGAATGTCTATTCACCTTGTAAATAGAAAAATTTATTTTGTTGGCATGGGACTGTTAATGGCTTTAGAGAAGTTGGGTTGACCAACCCAGAGACTGATTTAGTTACAGAATGGGTGCAGTGCATGCTGATTTCTTCAGGCAATCTTAATGTCCCTCTTGCAAAGGAGTCTAGGTATGATCTTTTACATATATGAGAAAGATGACAACACAACTGCTTTCTCAGATATGGAACCTGATTCTTCAGGAAGGGCAGCAGAACCTGCAAAGCAGCTTCTCGGCAGACACCAGCTAACCACAATGTTTTTTACCCACGTAGGCACATGCCAGCTGGCAGCCTGCAAGAAAAAGTCCAAACTCCATGGTCAGTCATGTTCGCTGCCTGTTGCCAGCTTTGAGCTGGGAAATAACGTGGGATAACTCCTCACGTTAACCTTATAAGGGCTGGAATACCCAAGGCAAACCAGTGACCAAGTAGGGTTGCTGAGGATTTTCACACAGACATGTGGACAAGTCATATTTTACCTGTAGTCTACCACACCAGTAAGCCAAGGAATAAAGATGAAGTTTTCTGATTTATTCTTTCCCAATATAATTTCGCCTCATATTCCCAGGACATTTCATTTTCCACTGAACTTCCTTGCCCTAGTCACACCAGGCTGCAAGTTGAGCAGAAAGCAATTTTGCACAGTGCACGTATTCGTGCAGCAGAGTAACAAGGTACCCAGAAGCATGGTCATAGTCCAGCTGGATGTTTTCCTAGTTGCCAGATGAAATCAGAAAGCCCAAGATCTTGCAATGTGAGTATATGAGAAGCTGATAGACAAGGCCAGAATACTGGAAAGGAGATGAGAAAACGTAAAAAAGCAATAAAATGGCATATATTTTCAAAGAAAGCAACTTCTAAATATTAGGGAAACCATGGGAGAAAGTACAAAAAAGTCTGAAAATACCCATTGCAAAGTGCAGAGGCAGAGAATGATGTAGAGGATAAAGAGATAAGCCTTGCAAGTAAAGATGAATACTTGATGTCTGCAATGAGGAAGGTTGAACAAATGGGAGAAGATATCTGGGGACAGAGTAAGTGACAACTGAGAACATTTTTGTTTCTAGAAGCATACTGAATAGATGGGGATAAGTTTAATTGTCACAGCAAAAGATGCTGTGTACTTGAGATGGTGCATGCTGAGAATTTGTGGCCATTTAAATGGGTAAGGAAAAAAGTACTATTTTATGTATACTTCGTGGTAAAGAAAATTAAAAGTTAGGCAGGGGATAGGAAGAGATCTGGTGGACCAGAGTGAGAGTATGTTTGTAGCATTGTCTGCAGGGACAGTGAAAGGAGAGGGCAGAAACAAGTCAGGATCCTGACTGAGTGTTCGAGTGAGGATGAGAAAAGCCTCCTGAAAAACAAGAGGAAGGTTCAGGGCAGGAACAAGGGGCTGAGGGTAGGAAAGGTCAGCAGTTAACTAAGCTCCCTGTGTCACCAGAGGTGACATCCACAGAAAAAGATCTCAAGGCTTTTCTGTATCTACTATAGGTGGAGTCTTGGAGTCCTGCAAGAGTAATAGTTTCAGTATGGAAACCCTAACCCTAGCCCAATGCAGATGTTGGACTTTAGCTTGGATGTTAGCTTTCTGGGACAGGGGCTATGGGTTTTTTCTGTTTGTACAACACCTAGCATCAATAGATCCTGATCCATAACTTGTACTTGTGCAGTATAAATAATTAATGATTAACTTTGTTGCCATTATCTCTTTTTAAAAAAGATTAAATTATTACAGAGATAAATATCAAATGATCAAAAGTGCTCTGTGAAAATCCAACAACTAATTTCTGTACAAACCTTGTAAAACCTTATTAATGAAGTTTTTCATCATGTAGATGGCTGTGGTGTCATCTGTTTTCACATGGCTGTCAGTGAACCAGCCATTCTCTGCAATCAAGATTCGAGGACTGTTGTATTCCAATTTAATCCAGTTCAGTACTTCCCTCAAATTGAGTGACAAATTTTGTCCCATTTTTGGTAGAGTGTTTGGAGGTTTAAAGTTACTAGGGCCGAAGGAAAACGCAAAAAAGTCAGCTGTTCCCTTTATGTAGTTTTTCTCATCTTCGGTGAAGTGTGGCAAAAACAAGTATTCATTTTTCAGTTCTTCTGGATAATCCCCATCCCCATGGATAGGTTTGGCAAACCATCCAAGTACTCTCTCCATAGACTTCTGACATTTAGAAATGTCTGACTCATCTTCCGATTTGTTAGGTTCGATCCAGTGGGATCCCAATACTATGGATATCATCCCCTTCTGATAGGGCTGAAAGTGTTCTTTGTAGTTATGCCAGACTTTTGCATGAGCCTGATGAGAGAAAAATAGCAGTAAATTGTAACTATAGTAAGTGTCTTTGTGTGTTGGCAGCTAGAGAGGCAGGGAGCTCCATCTTATTCACTGCAGACTTTAATGGAAATACCAGTTAAGGCACATGAATTACCCTGCACAGTTTAACGGGCAATCCCTGTTACCCTGCAAGGTTCCTTGGGATGAGGGCAATGCTCAGTAACTTGTGTGCTGTTCCTATGACACATTAGGGCTGTGGCTTTTCACCTTTTAACATACATCTAGATTTCAGGAGAGGTCCCAGCAGGGATGTGAATAGCTGTTACACAGACACTTTGGAACAAAACAGCTCTAATGGTGGGATTTGAACTCTGTGATCTAGACAGTCCCACTTGAGTCTTTCTCTGTCAAACAGTGATTCCTCATATGGTTAAAATTTTAAACCATCTTTGCAATTATTTCATAATTTATGCATCTCACATGATATTTCATTTGTCAGTGCTGAGTTTGTGCTACTAACTGCTCTGTGCTCCAAGGGTTACCTCGACTTATTCTGATCAAACCACATCCACCCCAGCCCTCTTCTTGGGATTTAGTTGTTTTATTTTGGCCTAGTCATATGAGCAGATGTTCAAGTTCTGATATTTGCACAATCCCTAAATGTAGAAACTTGGACAAAGGACTCAGCTGTGAATTTTGAACCCAAATGTCAACTTTCACAGTTTTGAGTGAGAATTTTGTTCAGGATTATAGTTAATTTCTTCTTTGAAATGGCCATAACACTGTATCACATCTTAATATCACTTTTCTGATTATCATCATGTTTTAGAAAGCGTAACATTATCACACATCACAATTAGTTTCAAATGTCATATTATTAATTACTTAAATAAGGGCATCCAGCAGACAAAACTTACACCAGAGATACATGGGAGACTGAGGAACCACTAGCATTATCAAAGTCCTATAGGAAAACAGGACAGGTAGGTCAGAGAAGAATGACTCTGGATGGCAACGTGAATCACATCAGGTGATCTGACACAGGGGAGGGGAGCTGACCTCTCACAGCTGAAGAGTCATCTAGTAACTCAGGGTTTATCTTATGCCTAAAGTGTGGCTTTATACTCTTAAGCTGGAAAGAAAATAATAGTTTGCACCCAGAAAAAACATTAGAAGCATTGTGAAACACTGACTGCAGAGTTAGACTGCCATCATTACTAAGCCAAACAGCATTGCTTACCTTTGACAATAATTTCAGTTAATTTATCTAGAAACACACAGCCTTGACAGTTAAAAAAAACCCCCAAAGTGCCTGATGTCAGGTAGATGTTTGTTTAAGCTAGGGAGTACCAAAGAATTACAGTTTGTGAAATTTTGTGTATCAGTTGTTTATGGTTTCTAAGGTCATGCTTGTAACATTTGTTCAAGGTCTGTCTTTGAAAATACTGATAAAGTGACACTAACCTTTGAAGTGCAGGTTCTGTAGCTGAAGAGGGAAGCCAGCAAGAATGGACTCATGAGGCAAATTGAAAGACACAGTTAAAGTATTATAAAATGGATTTCTCACCAGCCTCCTCAGAAAATTTAAGTGGCCAGTGCCATCTCCTCAGTTGCCCTCACTGTCCTCTCCTGAAAGTCACTTCAGCCTGGAGTGGCTTACTCTGTGCTCTGCCTCTAGTGATTTCTCACCTGGTTTCTACACTTTTTCTCCAGACACAGCCCACAAACACCACTGTTGAACGAGAGGCATATGGCTGCGTTGGCTTAACAAGAAAACCCCCACTGAAGTCAGCCGTGTAACACACGGTGCCAAGTACCATGACAATAGCACCAGGTAAATCACAGCAATCACACTTTTCTAGATGAAGTGAAGGAAGATGGCTTTGCCAAAAACCAGTTAATTAGAATATGATATTGACATTTAAAAGCCAATCAGGGGCAACTTGTTTTCATACACATCTATAGGAGATGATTAGAAGAAAATAAAGTTACTATTAAAAATAATGTGTACAGTAGAGAATACAGGCACAGATATAATTCTAGAGGAGTAGACCTCAAGTATAAATGAGTATATTTAATATGAGTCAAGATAGAATCCTCATATACAAATTTGTATGTTTCACTTATGACTCTTAATTCTGAGGATTAACTCTTACTGAAAAAACTTGTCACTGTCTATAGTAAGGGTTTTACAGACATAGTAGACACAAAATAATTTGCTTGCCTATAGTCCTGTTTTGAGTTGTTAATTATCTGTAGAAGCTTAACATTCTCAGATAGAAGGTGTTTGCTAAATGCAAACTATTGTTGATGGAATCAGCTGATTTATATGATTCGTTTTTTAAGACCAGATATGAAACAAACATCAATTTAAAAGCTGTATCATACATCAAATTGGGTATTTTCAGTAAATCTTTACTAATCTTTTTTCAGTTAGAGTTTAATCCCTAATCTTTCACTTCTCTTGTTAGAGCAAGGACAAATGTCAAGGCTACGTACACAGTTAAAGTAGAATCAATATTGGGTATTTATTCTAGATATGTATGACTCATCAATTTCAGCATATTTTCCTGGTATTAATGTAGAAAATATTCCCTAGACTTGAAAGTCACAGGGAGTGCTATGGCAGTTAGTACTAACCCTGTAAAAAGGCTAGAAAATTCAACTTAATAAACTGAAAACATTATTGTTCTTCTCTCTTTTTGAAACATTCTCATACTCCTTCAAATTCTGACCCTGTAATTCAACGTATGCGTATGCAAAGAGCTTTCATAGAAAGAGCAATACTTTCAAATTCTTAAGATATTTTAGTCAAGCGATTTTTCTTTGAACAGCAGTGAGCATACAAAACAATGTCAGGGATAAATGGAGTTATTTTAGTGTGCTGGAAAGCAAGACCATTTAGGAAAACTAGAATTGTTAAAATGTTAAATAAAATTAGTTGGGTTTTTTGTTTAATTGTTTGGTGTTTAAACCATGAAGAGCTAGAATATAGAATCTGATGACGATGATGATGTTACACTTCAGAAGAAGGGCAGGGGTGTGTGGCATATTTGGAGAGTGTATTTCTGTTCAAGGCCCTTTATGTCTGTGGTAAAGATGCCCCATAGTCAGTAGAGCTAAAGTAGAACTAAACCCTTTCTTTTGCAGACTGAATCTCAATCCTTGTGAAGGATTGCCTACATCTTGAGGTCCAGGCAACTACACTTTTAGGAAGGTGTTCTGAAGGACTGAGGCTTTACTATCAAATCTATTGTATGTTAACTGTCCTGCATTTGGATTGTGTTTTCCTTAATGATTACCAAGAAATCTAAGAAACCTAACCTGAAAATAACAAACAATCAAAAAATATGAATCAGTGCTGAATTTTACATCATCACTGATGGCTACTACTATTTGAAAAATCTCCCAGCACAGACATTTACAAGCATAGATGATTCTGGTGTCCACCAAAAAGGCATACTTAATGGAGCCAGGTTTCCCTTCTCCTGTAAGAAATACAGGTGCTGGTGTAGTTTAATCTCTCTGCATCCTGAGGAAAGGAGTCCCCTTTCGGGGAAGGGAAGGAAGTGTCTGGTTGGACATAGAGGCAATAATATTCCCCATTCATGAAGTAGAAATTTGTTTTTAAGGAGAATGAATGTTAGGACTTTCCTGAGGCACACTCATCCACAGATCCCAAAGTCAGCAGTGTCCGTGAAGATATCCTGGCACAGTGAGACCCACCAAAGAGCTGTGAGTAATGCAGCCGGGCACAGAGAAGAACCTGATCTGCAATGGATCTCTAGGGAGACACCAGGTGTGAAAGTGAATTTATTATTTTTTCCAAGTATGTGATCAAGACATTTTTAGGGACACCTTATTATGACATTTCTCTCCTGAGCTTTTCTGCCAGATGGGAAGGAGTGTGAATAATCTTTAACAGGAAATTAAAAAAAACCAGCCCCTTTCTGCCTATTATGTAGCAAAGGCAGAACTTCCTGGAGGGCACTGACACAGAGGAGGAAAAGAAAACAGGTTGGTCTGCCCTTGTGATACTTAAAAACCTCAATCCAAGTATGAAAGAACATAACTAGATATAGAGAAAATGGTACTAATATATCAGGTATACATCTCACATAGGTCCAGCCACAATGATTCATCTGCTTTGTATTTTCTTGCTTCTTGTCAGATTTATTTACTGTTAAATCAAAGAAATCCATCTAATTTTTCTGTGTGCCATTTTTTTCTTCTCTGCCTCGTTATGACAGCTGCCTCAGGAGCAAGCTCATAGTTTTTTTATTTTCTTTGGTGTGTCTTTCAAATGTCACATAGCAAGTTACGTGTTACCATTAATTGTTTTCTGATGTTGCCTTTGTGAAGTGCAGTCTCCTTTAATGAAGAACAGAAATACACTTTTGATGGCCACTCTCCATCTGGTATAAGATTCCACATGCTCCTTTTATTACTCGTAATGACCATACAATTGAAGAGAGATTTATCCTGAACCCCTTAGCAATTTATAATTAATAAGCATCAAAGTTCAGATTCCCTATTAATTTCCTTAGAGGTAGTATCAAGTCCTTTGAAATGATCAGTAGCTATTATTACCCTCTACGTATGAATAGCATACAAAGTAACATGCAAATATGTTTTTAAAACTCATTTTTTTTTTTAAATTGAAATTTGAAATTCTTCTTCAGGATTATTTTCCCAATTTGGACCTCCTAAGCACCCTGCTCATCAGTCTTCGATTCTGCATTCACTACCTCTCTTTATAGGTCTTGAATAGCAAGGCCCATGTAAAATGCAGGGCTGTCTCCTAAGTAGATGTGTCTGGAGCATTCCCTTAACAGGATGCAAGGCTTGGAGGGGAGCACAGGTAGGAGGTGATTTCAGCATCAGCAATGCCTTGTGCCTGCCAACACACAGAGCTCTGGGGCTGGATGAGGACAGACCAACCCTACTTTTGTTGAAAAGCCTTAATGAGATCATTATCCACCTAGTTACCTACATGAATTCATTCATGGAAGCAGATAATTTTTCAATCAGTTCTAAAATGCATGGAGATGATCCTTGAGGTCTTCTTCCAACCTGGTATTCTATGAACTTTTCCATATGCCAGCCAATTATTTGAGTTTTAAGACATTGTATTGCTTTTGAAAGAAATAAAATTGATAGTTTGAAACTAAGGGAAATTTCTTCAGCCCTTTTCTAGGGACACAAAGATCTCTGGCAACTTTCAAATTGTTCTTACAATAAAATAATCCAAAGTCCAAAAAAGCAGAGGTTTATGGTTTGTTATATTGTTTTTGTGATTCTATTTAACTTAGCTTCAGGTTATGATTGATATATCATATAAAAGCACTCCTTCATATAAATAGTGATTAGTTCTGATAACACCACAACTGCAACAATACACAAGGAAATTAAACTAAAAGTAGGATTCATGCGAGACCTTCATTTAATTTATCCAAAGATACTACAAAAAGGCTTGAGAATGATTTTCAGCAAATTGCTATGTAACAGTGTGGTGGGCAGATTAGCTTCTTTTCAGCATTACAGACCTGATTTTCCTGCTCTGTACATTTAATGTGTGGACCTGGTTTGTGCACAGGGTGGCACTGAGGACCATGTCTGTCAACAGCCTGTCCAAAAATGAAGCCTTGACATGAACAGGAATGTGGCTCTTCCTAAAGCTGATGACATAAATGGCGATCTTTTCAAGAGCTGTAACAGGCTTTGCATTACACTGCTGAAATATGGCATTTTGGTAGCTCTTTAATTTTTGGGATAATGTTTTTGGTTTGCAGTGGGAAATTGGAAGGTAGCCATAATACAAGGTCTGAGAAACAGACCAGTATATACCGGTCCTGAAATAAAAACCCATGTGAAATCCCTTTAAAGAGAGAATCTTTTAGCTTTTCTTGATTCTCAAAGGGGAGATATTTCACAACACATGAATCCTGATTGTCCATCAATATATTATATTAATACTGTATTGTCAACAATGCATAATGAACCGAACATTTAAACTCGCCCAAAAATCTTTGAGCAAGATTCTAGCTAGTTGGCTTGAAACATGTAGTACCAGCTGTGACTTCTGTGGAATGGCTGGCTGGCATTACAGTTTATAAAGAGAAAGAAATAATTATATCTAAAAATGAGTTGACTCATATCAACTGGTACCCCAAGAGTTTCCATTCCATCTCTAACCCCAATCAGAAAACTCCAGTTCCTCAAATACCTTACCACAAATTCAAGATTCTTCATTAATTTAAAATCTTCAGAAATTTTACAGTGGTACAAGAGAGAATTGCTCATTTGTTAGGTAATGTTCATGGGGCTGTAAGAAGGGTACCACAGGAAAATAATTTCTGCCCAATGATATAAAATAGTAGTTAAAGGATTGTGTGCTGCTGAAAGTCTCCTCAATTCTTTCATCTAAGTAATTTATTTTATACTCTAGAACTAGAAGCAACTATCAAATCAAGCCTGAGAGATAAGTAATATTGACCAAGAAAATTAGGTCAGTAATTTTTATATCAGACCCAGCTGTGCTTGGCTTCCTGGAAAATCCAATTGATTCGTGGGCAGAGAGTATCACTCCCTTGTGTGGTGTGCTGCTTACATGGATTTTACAGAAAGTGCAGAGACTGCCTAGCTGGTACTCCACATTTGATTGTGACATTCAGAAATGAAGGCAAGAAATACTGCAAACTTACACGGTATCTTTTACATGCATTATATAAAATAGCACTTGAAAATAAAAAGAATGATTCAGCATCAGTTCTTGTTGAGATGCTTCACAAATCTTTATAGTTAAATCATTCTTCTGCTAAGTCTGAAATCAGTTGGTGACTCAGGGTGCTTGACAACTTTTCTGTGTGTAAAACTTCTATTGACTGCAGTGTGAAGTTTTTGAAAAATGATGTTCTTAAGGTTCAAGACCAGAAGCACATACAAGAATTTGTCAGTTGCAGAATATTTTTAACTACTCTGGCAAATAATTTTTTCCCACATTCATACTTCTTTCTGTAGGACAAACCCATTCAGATTTATTTGTTAATTACATGTATAATGCATGGTAAGTTGTAGAAAAATTCTCTTTGTGACAGTTAAGAACAGTCTCAGCAGGGGGAATTATGCTGGCTGCAGAGATGGGATAGTGACCTGCTCTGTAAAGCACTTTGAGCACTGCAGATGCAAAAAATACTGTACATCATGGAAATAATTTGAAACTCTCAAGTACTGAAAAGGACATTTGTTTTCTTCTGAACCCAAGAAGTGCCACCCTTACTAGTTTAGAGGTAAACATTTTGCAATATGATCTTACTAAGCTAGAACTGATCATACTTACATATACATACTCTATGGCTAGTAAAGTTGATTCAATATGCAAATACAAATGAATTTCCTTTTAAACTAATAGAATAGTTATTTCAGTATGGCCAAATCTGTTTAACTAAATGTACAGAATAAAGAATGCTATTTAATAGCCAGAATTTGTATGTAAAAGCTAATTTAAATAAAATAATAAACAAGCACTTTAGAACAATTACTGGGTCAGCTGTTGTGACGAGCAATAAGATCAAAGCGAGGATTAAGAGAAAGACTGCCTTAGCTAAAGGCTAATTCTTGGTGCTTTCACAGTAGGTGATTTTTTTTTTTTAACATTGATCACAGGACCAATTCCTCCCATTACTCCCACAGCAGTAAAAGATCAAATTGTAAAATCTTATTATACTGTACCTTGATCAAATTGTGTCCTACTGAGTAGACAGTTGTTATTTTCCCTCTCTCTCCTGGAGCATGAATACCTGTGCCATACCCATGCCAAGCAATTAAATATGGATTGTGGATTGTAATCCAATACTTAACACGATCCCCAAAGGTCTGGAAGCAAAACGTGGCATAGTCATTGAAGATATCAATCATCGATTCATTTTTCCATCCCCCGTATTTTTCTTGCAGCATCAAGGGCAGGTCCCAGTGGTACAGTGTAACCACGGGGTCAATATTTCTGTGTAGTAGAGAGTCAATGAGGGTGTTATAATACTGAAGTCCTTTTTCATTGGGAGCTGCCACCACTCCAGTGGGGAAAAGCCTTGACCATGAAATTGAAAACTGGTAGAAAGTAACTCCCAAAAAATCCAAAGCAGACAAATCTTTGTCCAGCAAGATATAACTGTCACTGGAGGTGCCTGTGCTGTCAGCATCCCTGAACTCCGAGTGGGTGAAGTGGTCCCAGATGGAGGAGCCTTTCCCGTCCTTCCTCCAGCTGCCTTCCACTTGGAAAGCTCCTGTCCCTACACCCCAGAGAAACTCTTTGGGGAAAGTGTCATATAAAAACATCTGTGTTTCACTCACGGGGCTGAAGTGGGAGTCCTTTTTCCACACAGATCTTCCCTCTCCAGCAAGCCCAGTAACTATCCTTATGAAAACTAATGTCCAAAAAGTAACGATTTTCTCCAGTCGTGGGCCACGCATTATGCCAGTTTATAGTGCCAGTGTTAAAAATCAGATTTCTTGTACTGATGCTGAAAAAATTCCATTCTTTTGCTGGAGTCCATGCTGTGCAGACCGTCTTCATTTGCCACAAGCTGCTGGAGCGTCTTATCAAAGCTTCACTAAAAGCTTGTGATTGTAAAAGCCCTGTCAATGATTAGCCTGAACTGCGAGACGTAGAACAGGTCAGAGAATGGTGTAATTTATAGGGAGGTGGCCTCTGTATGACCACTGAGACGCCTACCTGGCTTCTTACTGCAGGCTGCCTGAACAACAGAAATGCTAGGAACTAATTTATCATCATTTAAAGCTCAGTCATTCAGGTGGGAGAATATAGGTGACAGAGGGTCTAAGAAGCTATCACATCTTTTATTCCTTGTGGAGCTGTATTTCGAGGAAACATTAATACAATTCACACTACATAATCACCAATTTAAAATAGATTTATCCTACCTGTGTAATTGGATGGCTGGAAGGGCAGTGCATGATTCCTCAGTCCTACCCTGCTCAAACAACCTACTTCTGCTGAAAAACTCTCCCTGGACTTGTGGGGAATTTTGCTGTGAACAAGAGATATACACACATCCTACTAACTATATAAAAACACAAAGCAAGTCAACATTTCTTTCAAACACATGCAACTATTTTTCTATCCTATATAAAAGTCTGCTGTACGGCACTACACACAGCAGCAGTACAGAATCAACAGGGGACCGTTCCAGTTCTTACACAATTTTCCTGAATTTCTTCAAATAAACACAATTAGCAAAGACAATTAGCCCTGAAAGATGCTCTTTCAGTATTGGTTAATTTAACAATTCATATACACAGCTGGGGCATCAGTACAGCAAATATTTACAGAGCAATTTTGCACTACAATTTGATCTTTTAAGATGTTTAGCAACACTATGTATGTTGAGATACAGTCAATTTACTCAATACAGTAAGACTGATGCCTGCCATTTTTGTTTTTCTTGAGGTACAGTAGTAAAAAGTGTGTCCATATAGTACCAGAACTGTGTAACCACAGTTGCTGAAGAGCCTTGAGGAACAACACAGAAGTGTGAAGTAACTTTGCATGCAAGAAAGACATGCACTGAAAGCTGAACATGGGAACAATTTATCACCTGAGCAGAGCACTCTGCTCAGATGATTTAGCCCTGCTGCCATGTAGGACATGAAAGTCCAGATGCACTGCTGGGCTACTGCTGCTTTACTGCTCCTGCTCCCTGTGAGAGCATGCTTGCAGCACTGCATAATGCCACTGACACATACCTTCAATTTATCAGTAAAGCTGATTAATCAATACAAATGGAAGCCAATTTATTTATTTTTAGGATAAACAACAAAACGTCCATGTCTGTAAGCATTTCTCTGCAGTGCCTTTACAAGAAACATTTTCACCACAGATAAAGACAAAAGCTCCCACTGACATCTTCTGCACTGCAGGTCCCTGGTGGTGGGATAGCCATGCATCTAACATAAGCCTCTCCCATGTAACAAACCCAGCACTCCCTCAGCTAGCTGAAATAACTGATCTACTTTTCTCAGCCAAGATCCTACCACACACAGGCATCTTTGGAACAAGAGGAGCAGAAAGGGACTGTACCAAGTTGGTTTACAGTACATACTGACATATTCCTTTTTCATTCTATGGAACAGCATTTAAAATGCTGTTTGACAGTTATTGCATCAACATCATCCTTCTATTTTGACATATAAAAGCACTGATTGTATGTATCCTACTTTATGAAAGAAAACCCAAATACAAGTCATTATCAATGCCACTACACTTCTAAAGCAGCTAGTTACCACAATTACCAGATGTTCGAGCTCCAAATATCCACAACAGCTTTGTAACACTATGACAATCTGTCAGCAAGGGAAAGACAATGGGCTTCTCCCCACTAAATACAGCTGTGTTAGTACCACTGGCATGAGGATGCAGACCATGTGTTGCACCTGCCTGAGATGTGCAAGGTGCAGCAGAGACTGGTGTTCCCAGATGCTTGGTCCGTACAAGGTTATGAACTGTATTTCTTTCCTTATTATTGACATGATGGGAGCATGCTATAATCAAGGTCTGAAAGTGTTCCAATGTTTCAAGACTCTGTGGATCCAGTGTCTTACTGCTTGGTCAAATGTAACTGTTTGGGCTGTAATTTAACTTCATGAAGTTAAAGAGGAAGCAGTTTAACTGATGAGAATCATAGTGACTTGAATCTGGAAGGAGGATTTCATGACCTGAGCAAAGACTTGGGGAAAGGAAATACTTTGACTGTCATTAACTTGGAAAGCAACCAGCACAGAAGAGTGAGATGTGATCAGGGGCTGTTGGGAAGTGAGGATGTGAAAGGAGGGGAAGAGAATTAATGGTTCCACTGGCTCAAGTGGCAGAGTCAGGACAGGCTCCAACCCTGGTGCTGTATGAGGACATCATACAGTATGATGCTGCACAGTGGGATTTCCTGCCTCTGTCCATGCACTTAATCAATCTGGTTTCAGAATGAATCAAGACTGGGAGAAGCTGAAATCTCCAGGGCACTTGCTGATACAGATTCAGTAGGTAGGAAGCCTAATGATTTTTCAGTTCAATTCTAAACTATCATTTTTCTTCTTTGCCTTTGCCAAGGCATGTGATTAAAATGAAGAAAACAGCTTTTCACTGTTGACTCTGTTTTCACTGTTTTGACTCTTGAATATATACTCTCCTTGTTTTGGGGTTTGGCTTGAAAATCTGGGGTTTGATCTACAGAAATGCCAAACACATTAGTTGAAAAGGTAGAGTTTTGAATGTCAGACTGAGTATCTGAGTTGACACATTCATTCTGCCTAGATATGTAAATGAAGAAAAAGACCTAAAGACAAAGTTCACTCAGAAAAAGTGTAATGTTTACATTAATATCAGCTGCTCAGATCTACTAGTGTTAGGTGCTCAGAGAAGCACAACTTACATAATTGCCCACAACAGCGTCATGCAACCCCCTTATCTTTACCTTATACAGCAAAAACTGTTTGAGGTGGGATCAAGTCTTTAGAAAAGACACAGAATTCTGATGGATACTAGAGAAAGCCTAATGTGAATAGAAACTAGAGGGATACTAGAGAAAGCCTAATGTGAAAAAACCCCACAGATTTATGAAGAATTTTTGGAATTTTTCATCTGTAACAAAATGTTAATTCCTGCTTCTACAATGCCAGAAAAATTTTATTTTCTTTACTAAAGAGTCTAGTGAGAAAAATATTCCTTATGGGATTCTTCCAAAATAGAGACTACAATCTAGTAAATTAGTATTTTAATGCCATTACTACAAAAAACCCCAGAATTTAACCTGAAATTTCACTTTAAAAGTTGGTTTCAATTCCAAAAGAGTATCAACATAGCAATATACAAAAATGTGAAAATAAAATAAATAAGATATTAACAAAAAGAAAACAGATTATTTTTTATTTCTCAATATAAGAAAATGTAATTTTCTTATTAAGAACCTCCTCTCTCAATAAGCAAGACAAAGCCTTCACTAATAATAACAACAGTAGGACTGGGCTTATTACATAGGGGAAAAAAACCCTCAAGTTCAAGAGTTATTATCTCACTTTTTAAAATGTATTTTAGAAAAAAACCCAACATAAAAAGCCAAATAGTCTGTGAGTTTCAGAAAGGTAGAAAACAATACCAATATTTAAAAAATTATTTGTCATAGTTGTAAATAGAGTGGTGAAATCAAGTGTACTTTAGCTACTTTTTAAAAAGCCAGAATTTTAGTTGGGTAATAGGCCTTTAAAAACACAACCCATGATCAATTATAGACTCAAAATGGATTTTGCCTTGATTTTATCTCGCAAAGCACATCACAATACAATGAGTATTCAGTTCTGCTTCCTGTGGTGGAGCAAGGTTTTTCCCACTTCCCCTTGGTTTCATAGACATGTACATAGGAACAGAGGTATCCTGTGTCTCCCCACCATACCCAGGAGTGAATTATAGACATTCCAGGTATTCAGTCTGATGTCTCCATAAAGGGTTAAACTCTTGCCTTCCAAGAGACATGAAGATGTCACAAGCCCACAAGCAGATACTGCTCTGCTGGATGTTACTCTAGGTAGCTTTATCAACTACAAATAGAGATAACCACCTGCAATAACTCTTTTAGCATTATTTGAACAGTTTGGCTCTTAAAAATGTCAGCCGTTTTAACTGATCTTTAGTTCAGGTATCAGGAATATGCACAGGTTTAAAAGTTATATAATAAGAATTAAATATGTAAATACAAACTTATCACTGGAGATGTTTTTCTAAAGCAGTATCAATTTTGTTTGCATAGCCATTATGTTGAGTGGATGTGGAATAACTTGTAAAACAGGCCAAAAGGCACAGCCTGTGCTGTGGGGCTGTGTTTGCTTGCTCACTGTGTTCCTAATGCAGAAATCCAAATTCTCAAGCTATGCTAATGCTGAAAATACACGAGTCCACCTAACCGCGTGTGTTTATAAAGAACGGTAGCAGTTTCTGCACAAACAGATCTTACAATTACTTTAAGTCCAATTTCAAGAATTAAACAGGAAAGGCAATAGGTATCATTAACAGTTATCTGGAATTTGACCTTGCCACCAAGTAGGCAGTGAATAGAGAGGGAACACAACTGATAGCATTAAGAATTGCAGTATGAGACAAGTACAAATTGAGCTTGTACTCTTTTCTTGATGAGTGGTCTCCTAAATCACTGGCAGTATTTGTAACATCACAAATTCAGTTTGCCCTCCCTATTATTCTCCAAGTCCAACAATAATTAGCAATTCAGTAGGTTGGCAGAATCTAAACATTAGACAATATTTGAGAGTGGAGTAGTTTTTATTTGGCTTGGCCAAGTTTATTCCCTTCCAGTGTTCAGCAAGTGGAGGAAAAAAAAAAATGAAGAAAATATAGATTTCATTAGAAATTAGTTAGAAAATTAAGCAGTCAGTGGGAGAAGACACAGCGGTAATTTCCCGGTTTCTCTTGGACTCCTGAGACTCCGAGCTCTCCCCAGCCTTAGCGCACGGGAGAAAAAACCACTAGACGGACCAGAGGCCGACGTTCCTGCATAGCCAGGATGGAAGGGACCATCGCATGTTCATGACCAGGAAACGCCTTTCAGTGCTGCGCTGACCCGGGCCTGGCTGCCCGCCTGCTTTGGGTGCTGCATTGGCCTCATTGCCCTAAAAAGAGAGGAAGTCATGGAGGCCTGGCACTGTTCTCTTGTCTGTTTTCACCCTGCAGTTCAGCCTGCCGGCTCGCCTGCTCTGCCGGAGCTGCCCGAACCCACGCGGCTCCATTTTGAGCTGCTGCTGCAGCGCTGCCGTTCCGGCCGGGGCAGCGCCCGAGGCCGCGGTTAAACCCCCGCCGCGGGGAGGGGCCGCTGTCACCCGCACACGAACGCGGACAGGGGCGACAGGGACGGGGCCGGGAGCGCGCTGGAGGCAGCCCGGCTTCCCCGGGAGCCACTACCCTGGCTCCGGCTCCGGCCCCAGTCCCGGCCCCGGTGCGGGGCACGCCCCGGCCGCCCCCCAGCCCCGCCCGTC
>VZRV01009655.1:179577-303009 GCA_013398115.1 Falcunculus frontatus | reverse complement strand
TGCGGGGCCGTCGGGGCCCGGCGCGGCTGAGCGAGCCCCGCGGGCGGCCCCGGGCTCGGAGTCCCGCGCAGTGCCCGAACGGCTGCGGCGGAGAGGCCGCCCCGCCGCGCTCCCGCCCGCAGGGGCCGAGGCTTCCCACGTGTGCCAGGAACACGAACTCGTAGCCGAGGAAATGGCCTTGCCCCGAGGGAGATGGGGCTGAGCCTCTCCAGCTTCCCTTCCCCCCGAAAGCGGGTGGGGAGTAGGGCGCGGACTGTGGGCTCGTCCTGGGAAGGAATGCGGATGAGCAAAGCTTCAGTAAACGCGGTGTGCCGGAATGTTAACTCTTTCCTTTAATTCCAGCAAGAGCTCGCACGAGGTGTTTCTGATGCCGAGCTGGAGAGTGCGCAGTATTTTCAGAAAAACAATTCGAGTGGGGAAAAAAAGAGCTTGAAAGTCTGGAAGTAGACACTTGTTTATAGATAACGATGCAACCCGCAGTAGATGTAAAGAGATTTTAAGTGGAAATCTATACGTGTTCCTGTGCTTTCCAAAGTGCTGCTCACCTTTGCAGCCACTCTGTGATGGTATCCCCTTTTCATTTCTGGCTCAGATAAATGTGCTTTTACTCAGATGGGAGTTTCTGTCCACACCTTTTACTGGCTTAACTACAGACGTCATTTTGCAAGTTAAGGTGCAACTCTAGTTTTGGACTCTCCAAAGAGTTTAAGCTTGCATATAGCTTACACCTGGTGCTCTGCAATGATTGGTGATACAACCTGAGTCTTCTACTGTACTGACAGAGGTCTGCCAGCACTGAGACTTCTGGCACTATTAAACTGTGGTATTTTCATGGTTTGTTTTGGGCTGGCTGATGACTTCAAATTTATGTACGAGGACAAATCTTTTCTGGGTCCCTGGTATCACTTTTTTAGAAAACTGTATTGGAAGGCTTGCTTCCTCCTTTCCCATCTTCCTAGGACAAAGGCATTCTCCCTCTTGTGTAATCTTCTGAATGTCACACATCTCACAGTGTCTGGCCCTGTCCTAGAAGGGAGGAAGATAACCATCATTTTGGGGAGCGCGGAAGTTGCTTCAGCCCATTCCCTTTTCAGTGCTGAAGTGGCTGCTCAACCATCACTGCTGCAGCTGTGGAAATAGAGGCAAAAGTACAGGGATGTTAGTAATGTTGCAGCCTGTTCTGCTTGTGCAGCGACAGCATGAGCGTGTTGCAAGTCAATGTCACACCCTTGCAAACATTTTTCATGTAGTGTCAAGTGTAAGTAGCCCCTGTTAGCTTGGTTCTGCAGCGTATTCTCGGCTGTGCTCGACTGATGTGTGCAGCATTACACAACAAACTGATTTCTATTAGAAGGGATTTATTTTTTCACTGAGATTAGTGGCCTGACCCAGTTCCCAAGCAGCGAGCTACACTGGTACACCTGAGGGAATGAATGCCCAGGAGTAGGGGTTTCTTGAGTTTGCTCTTGCTGAGAGGGACACTCAGGGCTGGAGCTGGAGCATCAGCTGTTACGCACTTAGAACTGTGATACTGCTTGAAGAGCACTGCTGCAGTTAGGACTATCAGTAACTGTTCATTAAGTATAGTTATCTGAGCAGGTATTACTGGTTTCACTGAAGTGATCGTATGAATCTGATTTTAGTTAGTGCAATTGTTCTGCAAGTGCCGAGTGTCAGAGCTGGTATCTGGGCAAAACTTGCAGTGGAATAGGCAGGCTGGAAAGAAGTGTGATTCTTTTGATGTAAGGCCCTCCTGGAGACACTCACTGAGTATCTGAAGTAAGGTGCATTTCTTTCTACTGCATTGAGCTCATTTCATTGAGCTAGGCTGGTGAAGTTCAGTTTTCTATCTTGTATTTTGAGGTGCAGGCTGGATTATATGATGTAACTTTGGAAAATACTCTGCCTTACTGAACACTAGTGTTGTAAAAACACACTGAGTTACCAGTCTTTGTACTACCTAACAAATAGGTTTCAGTTTCTGTTTGCATTACTCTCCCCAATAAAACAGACAGATACAAATCTTTCAAGAGAAAACTTGCAGCCTGGCATGATGAATTACTGTGGTCTTCTGTTACTGCGTGAGATGGAGGATTTGAAGCAGTAGTCAGAACAGGCAAGGACTAGATAGCACAGCTATACAACTCTAAGAGAACTGAGCAGGAACCAGCTTCTTAGACCTTTCAGGTGCTGTGCATCAATCACCCCACTGAGTGAGAGTGATCAGGTGTTCTTAGTTACAACTCCTATCTAGGTGGAACTGCTCAGTTATTCCTTGCTGGTGCTGCTGTGGAAGCAGCCCTGGGGAGCCACACTAAAATACCCTTGCCTATTTTAATTTTAAGCTTTCAAGTAACAACTATTAAAAAAAGGGAAAACTTTAAAGTCACTTTATTTTGTAGTGTTGTATTAAGTATTTAAATTATTTTGCTACATAAAAGATCTAATGAGACTTGTTCTTCTCTTGCTTGTGTTACCTTAAGCCTAAAAAGAAGTCGGTAATAATGAGTATAATTGAGTGATCAGGTCCACAAATTTACTTGGAGACTTTTTAAGTAGATGCTCTCTTCCAAACCTGTTAGCTATAGGTATCAGCAGTCAAAATTTCAGAGTTTATATAGTACTGCACTTACATTGTAGGAATATATGTAAAATAGTAGAATGTTGAAAATCTGTGCTTCAAGTCATGAATTCCATGGATGGAAAAGTGTGAAGTCACATTGAGGAATAATGATTTTCCATCTACCGTTTGCTGAATCCATATTAATATATGCAGTTAAAACACAGCCTAAATTTTTACAGGAAACAACATTTCCAATTCTAGAAAATTGTTTTAAGTGTACTAAATGAATCTATACATGTCCCATTTTTTGTTTATGCTTTCAGATTACATGTTCCATTGATTTTTAAGCCCTAAATCCAAACTGACAGGGAGTCGACTGTTAGAGCCTCAAAGACCCCTTGTTATCAATCAGACTTGATGCCAGTTTCCTAAGAATGTACTACTTTACATGTGGTTCCCTGTAATAAAGAAGTGCCAGCTGAACTCCATGATAGGGAATAGCTCTCATCTGGGTACAGTGGAGTCCTGAGCCGCATCCTCTACCTGCTATATATGATTTAGGCCACAGGAGGTACTTTCTTTCTCTAGAATGGCTGCTAACCCTGGAGGTAGTGATACCAACCAGGTACCTGTTTACTCAATTTCTTGTAATAAAACTGGATTGCTAGATTTTTTAAATAGAAGTCAGATGTGATTTTGTGTATACAATAGTGATTTTCTAAAATTTAAGCTTCAGCTGCTGATTTTACATGCTTAGAAAGCTTGTTATGGCTGTATTGTGGTCAGGTACTAAAATAAGGTAACAAAATAGATCTTGGTGTTACTTCTCTGTATTTAAATTTTATAAGTTTCTTGCTGGCTGGTTTTTTGGTGAGGTGTAAGTTACTGTCTTAATAATTTATGAGAAGGTGGAAAATGCAGTGTGTGCTACTACTTCACCGTTTCAAGCTCCTGGTGCTTTTCTGTCTTTCTGCATTGGACACTACTTCATAGTTGTGTTGATCATTTTAACTATAGAACTACTTCAGTCTAGGTTTGTGACAATTAATCAGAAAAAAAGAATTCTAATTATACATCTGTCTTAAGTCATTGTATTTCATTGCTGGTGGAAGTTTGTCTTGACGTATGTATTGGTGAAGATGCCCAACTAAGGAAGAAATAAATTTTTTTCTTGATTCAAAGACTAGAGTCAGGTGATGTGGGTGTCTGAGCAGCTGCTTTTAACTGGGCTTTGCTTTCTTAACTGTAAACAAAATTTCTAAACCAATAAATGTAATGGATCTGCTGAGAAGAGCCGTCTGAATTAAAAAACTTATGAATCTGTTTTCCCTTTTACTAGGATATCCGGAAATTCTTTGGTGTTGTACCACCTGGAAAGCGACAAGAATGTGAGACTGTGAAAAAGAGTGAAAAAATTAAAAATGGTGAAGGACCCTCAAGTGGGAAGAAAAGGGAAAAGGAGACTAAGGTTAGTTTTGCTTTTCGTATTTATGAAGTGCTTGGTTTCTCTGATGCAGGATTGTTTGTGCATCTAGCATTTTTTGAAGTCATGGTTCTTCTCACATACTAAAATAACAGACTGTATGTCAGTTGTTTTTATAGGTGTGGGAGGAAACTACCACTTAAAATTAACTCCTAGCAGTAAAACTTTGTAGGTGGTGACAAAAATTGCTAATTAAAAAATTTGGTTTGTAGGACAATGTAGGTAGAAGTTGTTATGGTTAAGAGCTAGTGTAAGAACAGTCTGATACATTTGAAGTTATTCTGACTATAGCCACGGTTCTCTAAGTAGGTTTGCTTATAAAAATTTTTAGTCTAATAAACCCAAGGTTTATGCACAGTAGATGTAGACATATCATAAAGGTGTCATGCTTGCAAATGAGGTAAAGGTCTGTGGCGTAGTGCCTGCTGACCAGTTTTTTTAACCAGGTGTTTTAACACCTGTGAAGGAAACATTAACACTATGTTTGTTGGGATCACTTCTCTAAACCTGCTGCAAAGACCAAATTCTTTAAAATGACAGATTAAAACTAGATTGGGTTCTGGTTTCAGACTACTTTACGTATTAATCATCTGAGCTGTGTGAAAAGAAAGCAATGGCTAAAGCTAGCTTTAAAATCACTTAAAGAATGGAAGGATTTCTAATATCATGGGATGTTTCATGTGAAACATAACAGTTTGGAAGAAAGATTCGGCTTAAAAAAGTGTTCTGACTGTATAATTTCAGTGTGAAAATTCTTCCTTATTTTCTCTATGCTGCATCTTTCCCCCTCCCATGCAGGAGTTAGCAGAAGACTGTTTGTAAATTAATATTGGAAAATAAATAATTCCTGTTAGAATTTATTTAAAACTCATACATTTGAATGTATGACTGAGTAAAAGCTGACAAGATCTGTTTAATGGTTGAACTAATGAACTGTTATACTCAGGTGAATAATTCACCCAGTGAAGATGATTCCAAACAAAAGCGGACAAAAAAGAAGAGAAGAATAATCTATGATTCAGGTAATGTTCACAGTTGTTTATGAATATTCCTTTGTATTTTTGCATCAGCATGCAAGATTGATTAGGTAAATTGTACATCTGAAAGTTTTTTGAGCTTTTTTTTAGTCAATGCAATTAAAACATTTTTCATGGTAAATATTGATGTATACATGTGTTTGATAATAAGAGTGCCGTGTATGTAATATACAATGCAAGGTAACTTTTAACAAAATAGTTGTTAAAAAAACCCCAAAACACAACCCATACACAAAAAAAAAAAACCCACAAAAAAGAAATTCAGGTGGTTAATTTTATCAAAACTTGGGAACTTTTAAAATTGCTATGAGATTGTATATACATTGTGGAATGTTTTTGGTTTTATTAAGGATAAATAACATCCTACAGTGGGTACTGGAGGCTGATTATTTACTATAACTTTACATTTCTGTGCATTGCATGAACATAATATAGAAGATTGTTTTAAAAGCAAACCTGGGTTTCATTTATGTGTTTTTTTCTATTAAAAAAAAATCTAGTAAATATTTATTCCATAGTTAGAAATTTCCGGTATGCAACACAGAGAATATAATTGGAAGATACCACATTCTAAAAATATTCTTTGGAGTATTACAATAAGGGAAACCCATTTTATAGCACTTATATCTTAAAACACAACCCAAACAACAAAAATTCCCAAACAAGAAAACCCAAGCCCTTGCATGTCAGGATGTTAGATTAAACTAGAAATGTCAAGCTTTAAAATTAAATTTTCTGATCTGCTATGTCATTTAAATCCTCTTGGATGGTATTCTGAATGGTTGTGAAGCTGTAGAAAAGATTGCAGGTGTTCCTACAATATTTGAGTCCTACCAAAGACTTCAGCTTGAAATTTTAGAAGCAGTCTTTTTAATAGAAGACTCCTTCTCTGGTTGAAAAAAAAAATCACAGAAACATGTCCTAATAATGCAATTGTATATAGAAAAGTGTGTTCAAATCTTTAGATAAAATGTTTTATAAACAGTTCTGTTTGGCAGTGAGGAATAGTAGGAGTACAAAATTAATATATTGCTCAGCTGCTACCTTTAAAGCGCTGATATTGTTTGGACATTTGGCAAGTTCTAACCCCTTAGTAGTAGGAGAGAAAAAGAGAAATAGTATTCTAAGCTCTTCAAGACAGAAAACTCTGTGGGTGGTTTTGTTTTGGTTTTTTGTCTGTTTGCTTGGTTTTTTTGTTGATGGGTTTTTTGGGGGTTTTTGCATTGTTGGTTTTTTTTGTTTGTTTCTGCTTGTTGTGTGTTGTGCAGGGTGACAGTATTCAAGTCAACTGACTATAGCCATTCTTTTTTTTATATATAATTACAGTATATTTGTGTTTATCATGGAAAGAGGTAGGCTCTGAAGGTTAGCCCTCTCTGACACTTGTTAGTTGTGTCTGCTTCTTCAGTTTGTCCTGCTTATTCGTTTAGATTCTTGGGTACATAATCCATAGTAGTGTAAATCTGTCATCTTGACAGCTTTTGGGTTATGGAGAATGGTTGGTTATGTGAGTGACAAGTCACCAGTGTTCTGAAAAATCGGAGTACCACCTCAGTGGTTTGGTTTTTTTTTTTTGCCTGTTAGTTTTTGGAATAGGTTTCATGGAACACATCAGCATAATATTATATTTTTTGTGGGTTTGATGCTGGGTTTTTTTGTGGGTGTTTTTTTAAAAAAATTCATTTGTTTGGTTTTGTTGGGGGTGTTTGTTTTTTTCTGAAGTAAACTGCTGTGGTATTTTTGATGGTCACATTCCTTTTCAGAAAGGTTGTTATACAGGTATAGCAGTTATTGAAATAAAGTATTTATTGTTATGTAAACAAAAAACACTGTCAAGGCGGAGTTCTGACCAAATTTTCATTTAGTCATTTTTATGATGGATGAAAAGCAAAGCTGTGCTCTGACCCTCCTACCATATGGTAGGAATATGGAGTCTTTTTCTCACTCAGCTGAATGTATGTGAACCCATGTTAACTGTTATGTGATCTATTACTTAAAGCCTATGTGTATGTGGAGGAAATCTACATTTATGTTGTGGTCAAAATACAGATTCAGAAGAGGAGGTGCCGTCAGTGAAAAAATCCAAGAAGTCACCTGAGAAAAAAGCAGCTACTTCAAAACTTGGTAAAGTTCTAAAGCAGGATCCTGTTGTTTATATTTCAGAGACAGGTAATGGAAGAAATATATCATTATATGTTCACCTGTAGTGGGGGGGGGGGGTTATGTTACAGTGGGATGGATTGTTTGACTATACACTCAAATATGACCATAAAACCTAATATCGAGGAAGACAAATTATGTTCTCCTTAAACAAGCTAACCAAAAACACTTCAGAAGCTTAGCCTCAAGTACTGTAAAGTCAGGAGCAGAGTGAAAACTGAGGTGATGTTGAGTAGTGGTTTAGGTTGATTTAAATAGGCATGTAATTTAATGAGGTAATGCTTCCTTGCTTAAGAGAATTCCATAGATTTAGGGGAAGAATTTAAGTACCTTTAGTATAGTTTAGCTGCTCTCTAGCATACTTACAAATGACTGTTGGCTGCAGGTTTGAAAACATGGATTTTTATTTTACTTGGTATATAACCTTCCATGTCTAATCTCTGCGTGATATGTTGGTGACTACAAAGGGTCTTGGGTTTTGTGTTTTACTTCTCAACACAAACATTTATTTTGTCAGTTGCTGCAGTGCTTGCCTGTTCTTCTGCACCCAGTCTGAGTTGGGCTGAAGCTGTAACCTCTGTCTTCTGCCTTCTCTGTCTCTGGAACAGAGTTCTTTACTAGCCACAGTACTTCCTGAAGAAACTGTGATTGAATTAACAGAGTTGAATCCAAATGTTTTGATAAAACATGGTTTTTAAGTAATAGAATTTCAGTAGTTCTTCTGTGATCCCTCTTTGAGTTTTATTATACTTATTTTGGAAGAGTGGACACTGTCCCTAGGTATGATAGTATTTTTGTGGTAAGTTTACTGCTGAACATAAACATTTCCTCCCTATAATTGTACCGTGTATTTTTAAAACAAAAGGGGATTGTTTGCTGCAGTATTGCATTAGAAGTGTGGCTCAGCTGGTTTTTTTTTTCTATACCTTTCTTCCTCCTTGGAGTCTTTTCAGAATCCTTGTCTCTAAGATGCATTGTGCTTATTTTGCTTGTCCTAGATAGTTAACCTGGCATACAGCTGTACCACATCAGGCATTCAAATGAGCTCAATTTTCTAAAATAACATGAACATTTTATTTGTCTTATTTGTCCTTTTACACAAAGCTTTGTTTCCTTTGACGGTTTTGCCCACAATCCTATCCTAATTAAAAGGATCTTTAAAAGTATTTGTCCCAGAGTAGGTAAATGATCAAATTCCTGGGGAATAAACAGTACATATTTAGGTTTATTATGTAATTCCAAGTGGTGTAATCAAGTTTTTCTGCATAGGGGTACCATGGGAACACTAGTCAAGGTTATTAGTGAAATCTGTGAAAACATGGGCTTAAGGTTACTCTTATCAAAAGAGTCTTAAGTACACACAGGATTGGCTTAAAAGTGTATTTTAAAACAATGCCTGTATAACCTTGAGACATAATGCTTGAATTTTGCTTACATTTAATTTCTAGAAATTGTCTCTTCAGCTTAATGGAACTGTCAAGCTGAGTGCATTTAAGTGGTATCAATACAGTAATGAGCTTGAGATAAATATATTCTACAAGAATAGGAGTATAGGCATATAGATAGGAAAGGTCCTAACAAAATTTGTATGCATTTGTCCTTTTCTTGTTTTTACTGTTACGGAACTGGAAACTTAAATCAAGAATGTGCTGCTTGGACTCACTCAAAAGTCAGAATCTCGTTCTCAAGGGCTCTGTCCATGGCAGTGTTTGGAAGAGCCTTTTGGCATCAAGAAGACAGTAGAAGTTTGGTAGTTAATTGCCTCAATCTATTTTTCGGTTTAATTTGATACTTTTTTCCTCTTGCTGCTTGAGTTTCTTTTCAGCTGCTCAATATAACTATGTGGGATATGGCTTTCTCCAAAAGTGTTTGGGGAAATTAACCTTTTGGTTTGTATAAGAGTAGACTGATCTGGATTATTGTGTTGCTTTGTTTCTTATTGGCTTGTGAACAAGTTAATTTTTTAAAAGGTAAAAGAGCAAAGCAAGAATAGTTAATCTTTGTTTTTTATTGATACACTTAATCTAAATAAATATTTAGTTTAATGATGGCCAAAGATAAAATGAAGTTATTCTGTACAGTAACAAGGGGAAAAAAAGAACCTTTTTTTGTTGGTAGTACAGTCTTAGGGGATTGGTAAAAATCCAAATTTTCGTTGTACTTGTTAAAATAATACTTGTACTGTTTAATGAAGTATGGAACCTTGAGCTTTGTAGATGACCTGTTTTTGTGTTTTGTTGAACCTCATCTGGTTTCATCACAGGTGGTTATTTAGCAGGAATTTTGACCTCTCTTGAAGTGAATACTTAATCTTTTCATATACATTGTCTAGAGGTAATCGTGTATATGTAGCAATGGCCTTGATTGCTTGAATATCTTTTAAAAAAAGAAAACCCTTGTAGTGGTAGGCTGAATTATTTATAAAGGTAGAAAAACTGGCATGGTAGGAACTGAGGAGGTCTGTAGATTACTGGAAAACTGTTCCTTTAGAGCTTAGAAGACAGGACAAAAAGAATAGCTTGTGGAGGTCCTTGCTGAATACAGACTCTTAATGTAGAGAATATTGGGGATGGGGAAACAAACAAACAGCAAAACAAACCCAAACAACCTCAGACAAAAAATTAGTTAAGTGCTAATACTGGTGGGCAAAAAAATAGTCCCCACATCCAAGCACAGGTTCAAATGAGCAGCAAGTTGTCAGTAAATAAGCATGTCTTGCACTGAAATATTTCATGGGGGAATAAAATATTGTCACTGGCACTTCCTGGGCAATACTTGTGTTCTACTTACTTATGGAAAATACTATACTTAGCTGAAAATATGAGGAGGAGATAAATAGTACTCTATGTACCAACTTTCCTCTAACATGTTTTCATGAAAGGTCAGTTGAGCCTTAAGGGAGTTTTGAAACGCACTTGAGGAATGAGAGTGAGTTCTGGCAGAAGTCCTCTGAAGAAGCTGGGATGGGTGTTGTAGAGGAGAATGTAAAAGTTATTGAGGAGTGAGCTCATTTAAAATTAATTTGGTTAAGTTTGGGAATACCAGCAGTACAGTGTAAGGGTTGTGTAATGGTAAATGTGCTCTTGAACTCAAAAACTCTTAAGAATTGAGAGGAGTGTTGTATGAACATAGTAAATGTATGATAGGAGTTAACTCACTGAATAGGGGAGTAAGTGTAAACCAGAGATGTGGATGAAGTAAAATATAATCTTATTCTTACAGAAGTGGTCTTTTTTTCTTTCTACAGAAACTAGGATAAAAGCAGTATTGAGAAATAAATGTAATTTTGACAAAAAAGGATTCATTTATTGGAAGACATTAGAATTACTTGTCAGCCTGTATTTCAAACATGGCAGGACATGAAATAAAATTAATTTTAGTTTAGTCTCTGTAGCAGCTCTTCAAGCTGTAGCTGTGTTAGCTCAAGATGTTGCTGCTTTCCTCTGCTTGTTCCTATTTTCCATGCTGGAGTCCATTTTGCTCCCTTTCAGATCTCCTTACTGAGCTGCCAGAGTAACTGGTCTTAATGTGGTTAATCTGCTGGATTAGTTCAAAATGTAAAAAGAGGATTTATGTTTGGATTTTTCTTCTCGCTGATTGATTTTGTTTGAAAACAGAGCATTGTGTCCTGAGAGGCTCAGTAAATTCAGCTGCCTGAGCTGCACATGGAAAAAATTAGCACATTTATACTTGCCTGGATTGCTTTAAGTTATGTTTTTTCACGTTTTGTAATTATTCACATGGCATTACTGAATATTCCTGTCACGCATGTAACTTCAGGCAGTTAAACCAGAACATGAAATTTCATTGCATGGTTGGGGTTCAGATCTGCTTCTGTGAACTACTATTGTAGAAAAGTAACCTGCTCAAGTGAATAAAAGTTTCAATAATAATAAGCTGGAATGAGTTAATGGACTGATCACTTCTAATTGCTTGCCAAGGTAATACACACAGCTGTTTCTATGGCAAGCGCAAGCATTTCATTTGCAAGGAGTTGCTATAATTGATGGGTTTGCACATTAAGGTAGTTTACTGTGTTTTAAATATATTCACCTTTCTTACATATTCTGATGGTCTCAAAACAGCATACAGACTTGGCTTAGAATTTTATTTGGTATGTATTGGACCAAGGATATCAAAGGCTATGTAGTTTGACATTCCAGTGTCTAACTCTAAGGACATGGTAGTTAACTGCATTTCAGTCTTGTATCCCTAAACCTTTTTATCTCAAAGTGAAGAATAAAGCAGAGGCGACTTTCAGAAGTTACCTTTGATAGTTGAAAAATTCAAAGATAAATTTGTTTCGGGGGTGTGAAGGTGAAATGATTCAGTTAAGCTTTATATTTTTATAACAGCACAGAACCTTGACATGTCAATATAGGCCAAGTGCTAACAATTGTGGTTTAAAGTGCATGTTTGTAGTGCATCTAAAATCAAAAAGCTTTTTGAGAAATGGCATGAAAAATCTAAAATGACATTGTGACATAATATCTACATTTTTAAATGTGGGTTGCAACTACTAGCCTTTTTAAATGAGGAGAAAGAAAAATAAACTTTGCTAGTCACACATAGCCTTTGTTCTTTGGAAGGAGTTACAGGGGTTGAGTTGGAATAGACTTGCTGGCTTTTTTGAGAATTGGTCATCTTAAAGGTAATCTTCTTAAAGATTTACTTTAAGCAAAAGATGAGTGCAAAACTCAATCCTGTCAAGTGTTGGGAGTGTTGAGTACTGACCCATGCATAGGTAAAGAAAATAAAGTCAATACTAGGACTGTAGACAAACCCTATTTTCTGCACCCTCAATACAGCTTAGATAGCAATGTCTGTTGCTGGAGATTGCAGGTTCTTTAGGACAGGAGCTGTTTTAAGTACTTGTGCAGAAGCGGTGTCATTGAAACTGAAGAATGTCCAGAATGTCCCTTTTATACAAGTAATGTAGATTTAAGGATTTTAGGATGTAGTCCTTTAGCTCCATATAGAAATCCTTATGTACTAGTATACAAATGCCAATTCAACATGCATCATAGTAAGTGCAAGTTATTTGTAACCTGTAGATGCCCTGCCTATATTTGGAGTTGGTTTTATGACATCATAGTAGGAGGTTGACTATTCCCTGCCTCAGTTATTTTGTATCCTAAATAGAATAGGAACCAGGGAATTGTATTCTCTCACGATGAGCAACTCTACAGAAATAATAAATAAATAAAATACATTGTTCTGAAGGCCCTCTGAGGATCTGTCCTATACTGCTTGTTGCCATAGTCCCTGCCTGCAATAGATTGCTCCCTTTTTAGATTGGCTGAGGTCATTCCTGTACCCAGGCCTTTTAAAAGGATCTGAATTTAAACAATGTTTAAAATAGCCTAGATAATTTGCATCAGGCTCAGTTAGGGAACAACTGCCGATGTTGCTCAGTAATCAGCAGGTGAAACTCTTTTGAGAAAGGGTGAGGATAGGAAAGAGGAAGAGGAATAATCAACAGTTACAAGTGACCTGCTGGCATTGGTTTATGAACGTAATTGTGCTACTGCTGGAATGGTATATAAAGGCCAGCTGTGCTTTAACGTCGTGGAATAGCTCTTAAAGCCCCCAGGATGGTATTGTTTGTTGCTAGGGAAGTTTGTCCTCTTACATTGCCTGGCATAATAGATCCCTGTTTCATGTGTAGTGTTTGCATACAAAATAATTAAAAGCAATCTCCTGGTTGTCACTGCCTGGGTGTTCCATTGATCACATGATTAGCTTTCCCTTTGTCACATGTGCTTGATTTCCAGAAGCCTCAACTAGAATATATGGTCTTTACTTGTGTTTGTAGTTCTGAGCTGATACTGGGAAAAAAAAAGAAGTGTGTGTTGAGGATATTTTTTCATTGTGTAGCACACAAACATAGATCAATGTAAACAGGAAATTCTGTTCTTGGAATAGTCATGTTCTGCTACAGAAAGGTTTTACAATAGAAAAGTCATCTAGTTGATGAAATTGGTTCCTGTTTCTCGGTGAAGTCCATGCCTTCATGTAAGGCTATCTCAAGGTTTGCCCAGCAATTGCTATAAGAATGCAATCAATCTACTATTTTTACAAGTTAAAATCCAAATTTTCACTTTTATTTTTCCACAAATTATTAACTTGCTTGTATGAATAAGAACACATAATTTTCCTTTTACAGGTCATGTGTTGAGAAACATTAACCTGAATAGTGCAGCAGCAATAGTAGTACTCTCTTGGCATTTTCAAAGTTGTAAATAAAGTTGCCTTCATGCTTGTAAGGAGACCAGAAGCGTGTAGCTGATTAACTTTGCTGTTCACTTCTGTGGCAGTAGGTGTGTGGGAGCAGTTTGTTTTGAGGAAGAAGTGTTAAGGTTTTACTGAAAAAGTTGGTGTTCATCGGTACTTGAAATAAGGGGAGTGCCTGGAGATCAGGTGAATTTGTGATGTGCTTATGAATTTTCTGAACCTGGGATGAAACTGTAGCCTGAGTGTCTGTCCCCTAAAGCCTCTTTTGAAACCCACTTAATAGAATCAGGCTGGTTTTGTTTCCTAATGACCACTTCCATGTTCTTGTTCTCCCTTTTCTTTATTTACGTTTATCAATGACTGTTCATGAGTGAGTCTCTTGTCTGTCTTCAGCCACTGCTTGCAGTCAATAAATGCTTCTAATCCTGTAATTTCTTGGAACAATATAATTAGGGCCAAGTTCTAACTATTGATAATATGTAGTTCTAGCTTCATAGATGACTTGAGTCTGTATATTTTTTAATTAAAATCTAATTGTATTTACTCTGCTTCTTTCTACTTGAGAGAAAGCAATATCCTGTTGGGTTTTGTTGCTATTTATGGTTATAAGTGAATAATGAAAAAAAATCAATATTACATACAGATCTTCTGATAACAATAATGATAAATAAAAATTCTTTTTTAGCATCGAGCAGTCGACAAATAAATGTAATTACATCTGTATTAACTGCTCATTTCCAGTAACAGTATATTTTACTCCTGCAAATCTATTTTTTCTTAAACTGAAAAATTTGAAAGAACCAAAAATTTTCTTGAAGTTGTTTGAGATAAGCAATCTCCTGTTCAGACTTGAAACTATCATGAATTAGGAGTCTAAAGTGTCTAGAGTCCAAATCTCCCTGATATGTCTTAAGTTTGTTAAGTTGAGAAAAATGGCAGTAAGAGATTTACTACTGCATTGGGAAAATAAATTGTGTTGAGAATAGTAACACTTTTAGCTTTGTGTAAAACTTGCTGCTGTCAGCTGAGGGCCTGGGCTTGAATTTTCTCTTCCATATATTGCTTTGTGAATTGAGTTGGCTAAAATGCCACTTTCTCATGGATAAATTTTTATCTTTAGGCATTCTTGATTTAACTGCTGAACCGATGTATCCCCTTACAGATGCACCTTTGTGTTAGTTTTTTCCCTCTCTGAGCTTTCTCTCCCAGTGCAGTGGTTTAGTTCGCTAAAGGGACACTTCCTGTCTCTCCACTGTCTTAAATATGTAAATTTCGGGAAGCGCGACTGGTCGAAAGATCTGTCCATCAGAGTCAGGGTCAACCCACGACACCCAGGAATAGGTGGAATCCTGCTTGGTTCTCATTATATTCTGCCTAGTAAGTGTTCAGTAGCAGGAAGTTCTGGCTGATGCCTAGAACACTCTAAAACACTGCCATCTGTTGAGAACAGGTGAAACAAAAAATAATTGTTTCCCTCCATCTTTGTCTAGAATACAACAAAAATAAGAGAAGACAGACATATAACATCTTCTAAACTTAGGGAAGTGGTAAGAAACCAAGTTTTCGTATGAAAAGAAATATGGGGACTTAAATTGGTTGCTGGAAAATGAACAAGTTTTTCTGATAATGCTGTCAGTTTAAGTTCTGTTAAAAGACAGATGTTTAGAACGATCTCTGTTTATGATATGTTGAGGTGTCTAAAATATCTCTATTTTGAGAAAAGTAAAACTAGACTTCAGTTAGAGGCATGCAAATAAAACTGCCTCTGTTTCTGTTCCTCTCAAGTCTTTCAGCTGCTTTTTTACTGTGTCTAATGTTCATTTTGGGGGATTTTCTCTCAGTTCCGTTTACCAGAAGTAGTGGAATTCTCTTTGTGTTTAGATGAAGAAGATGATTTTGTCAATAAAAGAATTTCCCTGAAACCGAAGGAGAATGGGACGTCAGCAATTGGTTGTCCAGGAACAAATACTGTGAAAAAAGAAGTGGTCAAACCACAAGCTAAAAGCAAACTCCTCTCTCCAGTGAAACAGACTCCCACCTCTGCACTTGATTACTTTGGGACAAGGAGTGTCCAACGATCAGAAAAGAAACTGGTAGCAAGTAAAAGGGAAGAGGTGAGTACTGATGATGTTCCTTTAGGCTGCTCATGTGTCTGATGGCAGATCAAAATGGACAATTTGGTGACTGCAGGGAACTACTTAACTGCTGCTCTACCTCGTGTTACTTAGTAATGATCACTCACGTGGAAGTTGAGCTCTGATGATACATGTGTGCATGTCAAGTCCTTAAATGCAAGTTTGGAGTCACATTGCCATGTTTGATAAGATAGCACAAAGCTGAAGTTTATTGCCTCTTCTCAAGGGACTTTTCTTGAAATTCATTAAGTTTTCTGAGGTTAGTGAGCGGAAGGGATAGCTTATATTTGAGGGTGGAGGGCAGACAGGAGAGGAAGAAGGTATTTTCCCATACTTTATGGCTCACATATTCATGGAATAACAAAGCACTAAGTAAAGTGTGGAGGAAATGAAAAATTCCTAGGGTAGTTATTGATTTATTTTTCCAGTGAGCCAACTGTGATAGCTTCAGAGATGTTCAGCATTGTTTGAAGAAATGAGATGTTTATATTATAGCATGATCTTGTTTTGAATAATAAAATCCCTTGAAAATAGCCTTCTTTAATAGTGTTTAAGTTAGAGAGCTAGAAATTAAATATTGCATGTCTCATTCACAGTCCTTTTCTAGAAGCATACAGAAGGAATCTGGACATATTAAGTTATTATAATTGACACAGTCATGGGATAACTGAATGGTTGGTCTTTTTTTCTTAAATATAGCCTTCACAAAGCAGAGAGAGCACACTAGATGATGAGGCCATTGCTAGGCAACTGCAGCTTGAAGAAGATTCAGAGGTAAAAGCTCTACAAATTTAATGGTCTATATCAAGAACAGTTTGTTTAACTTAAAATTGCTTTTTCCTTAAGAAATTGAAATGGACTTTCCAGGTATGCTATAAATAAGTGTAATAAAATTCATCAATATGTGCAAGCATGGTCACACAGTTATTTTTATAGGCATTATTTTAGTTATGTAAATAGAATGTATCACTTAATCTATTTTCTCTCTATTCAGACTTTATCTGTGCAGCTGATGTGCCTATAATAATCCTGCCTTTCAGTCAGAATTCACTTTCTGCTTCTTCATGTTTTGGTAGTGTTTTGATGGTGTTTTGTTTTTTTTCATTCTCTGGAGTGAAAAATTAAAAATCATTGCCATCCATGATCTGTTTTACTTGTCTTCGGAATTTTCTCGTAGTTGAGAAAAACGTGAATGACCCTCACGTGTCTTAAACTTTCCTGTTTGAATCAGTACTAATCTGAGGGAAAGATACACTTACACATATTTGCTTGCTTTTGGGAAAATTTGATTTCCCACATATATTTGTAATATTGAGTATTAGTTGAAATAAGTAGATTGTGCAGACAAATCTACACCTCTGAAGGTAAGGATGAAAGTAGATGAATCCCACTTCAACTTATTAGAAAGTTAAACAACCTGTCAGGAAAAATAAGATGATGTCTTTCATTTGAACTGATCTTACCTAAAACAGTCAGAGTTTCTGTACATCAAAGTACTTTATATCAGGTGTATCTCTGCCTCAGTCTGGTTTGCATTTGGTGGTCACTGCCTTTTTCCTTTCTCACTATCTGTGGGAAGGTAGATGCATTTCACTGTTACGGGCACAAACAGACAATGCCTGTGGCATACTGGTTTTATAAAGTCATCTATTGGGATCTTAGAGCATGGCATGTCGGATTTCAATTGTGAAAGTATTTTTGTTGTTCTCTTGTTGAAACAATGGTCAGTATTTATTGGCAATAATATACACTATTCAGGAATAGAAAAGGTTTTCTCCAAGGCACCATATTGGACAGGAAAGGTAACCAAAGGATCAGTTACCACTGGAGATGTCACGTTTATGTTGTTAGGTGAAATAGGAATGAAACCAAAGTGATTTTGGTGGGTTTTTTTACAACTAATAAATAACTTTCACAGATGTCATGTGCACTGTTTGTTTTACTGGTTCTTCTGTCAAATAAAATCAGTTGTATGAGTATAAATAATAGAAAGTTAAAGTATATTTGCTTCCCTAAAGTGTATAGAACTGACAGTAAGAGCAGGGCTAAGAGCAGTAGTTAAATTCTCCAAAACTGACATTTTATTTATATATATATGTTGCTAGTAGTAAATGAGAATAAAACCTTCATTCTGGAGACATCTTAATTTTTAACAGGCATTGTCACTACATGTCTTTTGGGACTGCTTTTGATAAAGCCAACAGGTTACATCTCGTTGCATGCTGTTTGTTAGGAGGTGCTGCCTTCGAAGTTTGATTATTTAAAACAAAAGGGTACACAACAATAAAAAATATGAACAAAAAACTCCTTTGAAAACAGCTTACACAGGCACAATAATGTTTCTAGTGCAACAAACCGATTTTTCTCACTAGATTTAACTAGTCTTGCCTTCTGGGGGAAACAAGTAATTCTTCAGGGCCATTTCCAGAAATTTATTTGCCTCTGGTAGGAGACCTTTTTCTAGCTATGTTCTTGCTTAGAGTTTTTTAAAAATATACTAGAATTAGAACTTGGTTGGCATGAGCCTAAAAATCTTTTTTTTTTTTTTCATTTCAGCTGGAGAGACAGCTGCATGAAGATGAAGAATTTGCTAGAACTCTGGCCATGTTGGATGAAACACCGCAGAAGAAAAAGGTTGAAGTCTTTTTAAACTTAAGCTTTTAGTAATTGCATTGCTGGGAGTGTTATTATTTAGACACCTTTGTTTTGAGACTTCCATGGAAATGCATTAAAAACAGCAAGAAAGTGTTTTCATGGAAATAGCATACTCACTTTTATACCTCCCTCCTGGCTTTTCCTCTCTCAGTAAAGGATGTCCTGCCTAATCAGGCAGTCTGTGCTGGATGCCTCTGTTGGAATGGTGTTTTAAGTGCTAGTCACAATTAAGTGAAGTATGTTGCTGTGTTCCAGTGGTAGCTTGGGACACACCTCCCTGACTTTGGCATTGTGTGTTTCTTTAGGCTCGGAAAGATACAGAAGGAGGGCAAACAGTACTGAGCATCAATAGCAGCCCTCATAGGACAGCAGGATATAAGCAGTCAGAAAGAGGTAGGACACAGAAACTGAAAAGCATTTTACTAATTTATGATATTAATGAGATACGTTTTTATATATGAGCTCTTCTTCCTCTGCCTCCTTTCAAGTGAAGGCAACAGACTCGGCTGGTGCAGCCAAGAATTATTCTGCAAAGCCACAAAATAAATCTGAACAGTTGAAAGAGATTGCTGAAAGGGAAAGAGGTGCTCAAAGTTCACTATCAAGAGAAAAAGCTGCTTCGGAGAAAGAAGAGAAGACAACACCAAAGAAAGAGAAAGTTTCTCCCAAGAAGGCTGAGGTAGGAGCTATCAAAATTGATTTAGATGTCTTGGTGGAGTTTGCAGGAAAATAGTTTTCATTTATTATGGGTGTCACTGTTGTGTACTGTGTTGATACTTTTGATCTCCTGGGCAGCTTTTAAGGATTTGAATTCTGGTGAGGCTGTAAGTTCCTTCCTTACAGCAGTTGTAAAACTATGGGGAAAAAATGAGCTGGAAAAGTGTAAGTTAAACACATGGAGGACCTGAGGTTCTCTAATGCTCATTAAGGTGTGCAGGTACACTGCAAAATCAGTTCTGTACTTTTCCATGTTTAACTTTGCTGGAAAACACAGAATGCAGGAATTCTGACACTCACTCAATGAGTGAAAACTTACTGATATTAGTGTGGTGACCTTGAGGATCTGTTCTATGGTTAGAATGATAGGTGGCATTGTTTAGGGATTTGTATTTCTCTCCCTAGTCTCCTATTTTTCTTACTATTGATATGTTGTGTAGGAATATAATTTAGTATTTTTATCTGATTCAGTAACTGTATTTGTTGAACACGATCAGTTATTGGCAACATTAAAATGTACTTTTAAATCATACAGTATAAAGTACCCCATTTTGACAATTAGATAACAGTTGTAATTAGAAGGGAGAGCCTGCACCTCCTTTTGAGGTGAGTTTTTAACAGTTGTTTATTGATTAAGAAGCTTAAGTGTCTCTTAAAGTCTGTTTCATAGTATTTCTACTTTTATATAAGTGTAGATCACAAATTAAATAGGGTATGAATTTGAAGTGATGGTTTATGAGTGAAGTGAGCATATACATGTGCAACAGATGAATCTACAGAAACTTGACAATAAACAATGGGTACATATTTTTTAAACTCTCAAGTTTTTGAAATATTTTTGAAAGGAACAGGAAAAAATACCTCAAAACACAAACACCAAAAGCAAAGCAAGCTTCAGTATCGCGTGTTAATGGATTAAAAAGAAGCATTTCACCTTGTTTTTCCTTTGGTGCATGAAAATGTCTTAAACTGTGATGCTTGGGTTTATTTTGATGGTTTTATATATCTAATATGTATATTAATGTTTTTCCCTCTCCTGACCCAGTCTGTAAGTCCTGAGGACTCTGAAAAGAAGCGAAACAATTACCAAGCTTACCGAAGCTTCCTTAATCGTGAGGGTCCAAAAGCACTGGGTTCCAAAGAGATACCTCAGGTAAGTTTGGCTACAGCAGGGTTCTATATATAAAGTGGAGTGTTTGGTAGACCTACTGCTGTAAGTGGGTTAACAAATATCAGCTAAACTGTTTCAAGACTGATTTTTTTCCAGTAGGAAGCATGTATTGGAAAAACCTAAATTGTAATGCAAAGCAGTGACTAAATGTAAGGAAGTGTGCTAAAGAATATGTATTCAGAACTTGATTTAGGAAGTCATGATGATCAAAAATAGTTACTGGTCTTAAAGTTGAAGATTGCTGTCACTAATTTGATTGACATGCTGCACTTGAAGCACAGAGCCCTACAAGTATGATCAGTCAGGTAAACAGTGCGTGAAGTTTTGTTGGTAGCTATTCCCGCCAATGGCTTTTGAACTTTTAGAACTATTACCTAGCTACATATGATAGTCTTATATCTAAAATTTCATAGGGTACTTGACATAGTAGAGGGTTAAAAAAGCTGATGGTTAAGAGCTATTTGGTAGAATTGCATCAGTAATGGCATTTTCTGCAATTCTCTGGTTCCTAGGGAGCTGAAAATTGCTTGGAAGGCCTGACATTTGTAATTACGGGTGTTCTGGAGTGCATTGAAAGAGATGAGGCCAAATCTCTGATTGAACGTTACGGAGGAAAAGTAACTGGCAATGTCAGCAAGAAGACAAATTACCTGGTGATGGGACGAGACTGCGGCCAGTCCAAATGTGAGAAGGTGAGTGTGTCCTGTGCATGGCCAAAGGCAAAGTGAAACTGAATTGTTCCTGTCTTAACTGGGAATTTCCAGTATCCCTGCCAACAGGAAGCAGTACTAACAATAAAGTGCATTTTTAAAATGGAAAGTTGCTGAGTGGTTTACGACTTTGTCTTGTTTTTACTTCTGTGCATACATACACATGCACATATATATATATATATGTGTATATATATATATATATATATATATTAAAAAATCTCTTTTTGTTGTGTTCCTAGTCATAGTTTTTACTGGAAAACACTTTGAAATGAATTATGTAAATCCTAATGTAACTTGACTTTACGTTTAATTCTTTCTTTTGGTCCAGGCATCAACTTTAGGTACAAAAGTTATTGATGAGGATGGTCTGTTTGATCTTATTCGAACTATGCCAGGCAAAAAGTCCAAATATGAGCTGGCAGCTGAAACAGAGGTATGTTTATAATAAACTTAGGGGATTAGGGGTTTTTTTGCTTTGGTTTGTTTTTAGTTGAAAGAAGTTTGTCCTCTGTTCCAGTAATAGTAACACCACAATCATCAGTTTGACCTTCTAGATTAAAAGTGAAAATTTTTTGTTTGTGCTTAAGACAAATGACTCTACTTGGGAGCTGTAGGTTATTTTCCCACTCTGACATTATTCTGCATTTTAGATACCTGACAGAGCAGGTCATTGCATCTCCCTAGATGGTAGGAGGTTTAAACAATAAGCTTTGTCACTTGCTAAGCACTCCTGTAATTGTGTAAATAAATATGCTGTTTATTTACTATATGTTTTTTAATTTATTTTTAATTTTTTAACTTTTATTTTCCTAAGGCAAAGAAAGTGGAGTCACGACCTAAAAAGACACCTCAGAAAGCTGAAGCTGGAAAAAGGAATTTTAGCCCCTACAAAAGGGAAGCTAATAATAAGTACAAATCTACTCCTGAGAAAGGAGATACCGCCAGATCTGTCAAGAGAGAAACCGCTGCTGTTCGAAAGCTTACGAACTTTAAACGTCAGACAGCAGAGGAGAAAGGAGCCCCAAAACCTAAGGGGAACCTGGTTTCTGAGGTTAATGAAGATGGTACAGAGAAATTGCTATGGGTAGATAAATACAAGCCTGTATCTCTTAAGGCAATTATTGGACAGCAGGGTGAGCAAAGCTGTGCCAATAAACTGCTCCGATGGCTCAGAAATTGGCACAAGAATACCTTGGAAGATGGACAAGGTGACTGGCCTGGTTAACTTCTCTCTGTATTCTTCCATGCTAGTCATGCTGCTTGCCTCCCTGGACCAGTGAGGGCCTTGGTGGTAGCAGAGCAATTCTAAAAATTGGGAGTAAGGCTTCAGCTGGATGCGTTTTTAGCAGCAGTTGAGCCTGAGTTTTTTTGGTGAAGTAGTTGTTCATCTACTACCCACCTCCCCACGTCAAAAAAGAGCAAAAAAATGTGTCTCAAAAGATTTTTTTTTCCCCAAGTCTTAGGTTTCATTTTTACAAAAAAACCCCAAATATCCTAGCTGTGATGTATCTAAAAATGGCCTTGTGTTGAGCCTATTGACTTCTTCCTCAGCAAGAGGAAGTACGTTAGGCACTGCCAACAGCAAAGATGCAGGATAACACCAGGTCTCGAGGGCTGCTGTCATGTGTGGGGATGAATTGTCGAGGTCCTGGTTCTGGCAAGAAGTGCATGTGTCAAGTAGGCAGTTCATCCTATAGATGGACAGGTTTTTCTGTGTTTAAAGTAGGGTTTTAGTTCAGCCATAGTGGGTAGTGGGGTTTTTGTGTGTGGTGTGTTTGGGGTTTGGTTTAATTTGTTTGTGGTGATGTGTGGGTTTGGTGGTGGTTTTGGATTTTTACGTATATGATAATGGTTGTGAGGAAAGTGCTGAAATAGTTGTATTACATTAATAGCACTTTTTGGTATTTTTCAGTTCAAAATCACTGCAAGTCATAAACTGTGAGCTGGTTTAAGCTGCTTTTCCCCAAGTGATTAGGATGCAGCTGTGTATGCATCTTTGGATGTTCTTACTGAGCCTTAAATGAGGAAAAATTCCAATTATGCTTGATACCTTTAGAAGCATGCAGTTTGTTTTATAGTCACATACCTAGGTTAAAGCTGAAATCTTTTTTTTTTAATAGCAAAACCCAGTAAAAATGGAAGCAAAGATGATGGGACAAGTTTTAAAGCAGCTTTACTTTCTGGTCCACCTGGAGTTGGTAAAACTACTACAGCTGCTTTGGTTTGTAAGGTGAGTTCATAGTAATGGTTGTTCCTAGCACTTTTGTGTTACGTATTAATTCTGTACCTGGGTGCAGATACAGTGTGCAGGTGAGTATGCTCTGAATGACCAGGGTCTGCTCTCAGCCAAGTTGCACCTGCTCAGAACAGGGTTACAGGTGAAAGCATGTGGCTGTTTAGATGCCTTTATCAGGTCTCAGGTGAGAAGGTACCAATCGGTGTCTGCATTTCTTTCTGTTACGTTGAGAGGAAGCATATCACAGTATGTTGAACAATTGGAAATGGTTTTCCAAAACTGTGAGCATTCACCACTAGTTCTGCAAGTCAGAGGATATTTGCACTAAATTTAGGGGGAGTCAAATTCTGGCAAGCATTTTGAAAGCCTAAGGTCATGGTTTTTATATATCTTACAGAGATGTCTTTCCCAGATTTCTTCTAAATTGAAATACTATTTTAGGGTGAGAGAAATTGACAGAGCTATGTGTCCATTTCTAAATCTGAATTTAGAAATCTGTTGTATTGAGTAACTCTTAATCCTCTTCCGCTCCCTTGTCCCCCCTCCCGCATGCCTTAGAGCTTTGTGCCAAGAAGTTGATGCCACACCTAGAACGACACCTTTTAGAAAAGGTGAATGTGCGGTCTCAGGCTCTTTTTTTTCTCAAAGCATGGTCCTTTCTGTTTCTGGTTTCCAGCCCGGCTTGCTCTCAGCTGCCTCAGGACTCTGCAGAGCATTTCTCTGTGCTCCACAGGAAACACCAGCAAAACAGACCAAGGCTGTGTGTGCTCAGTGCTGTGTTCTGGCTGCCTCTGGCAGGAGAGTTTGCTGATAAAGGAACAGCTGGGTTAAGTTGTGTCAGGGACTGACTGAAGTGTTAGTGCTGCTGGGAGAGCCATGTGTTTCCTATTGGTTAAATAGTTAAAAGCTTCTCTTTCCTGCGGCTTTCAAAACCATGTGGTATGATTCTTTGTTATGCAGCTGGCAATACCATGGAGCTTAGCCAGCCTTGGCTGATAGCTCTCTTTCTATCCCTGCTGGCAGTTCTGTTAATCTTCTAAAACTTAATATGTGCCACTGACTCCAATGCTTCCCCATCCCCCTTAATTAAAACAAAACTGAAACCAACAAAACCAAAAACCCCCACCAACCAACCAACCAAAAAACCCAAAACAAAAACAAACAAAAAAACCCCAAACAAAAGACCAAACCAAAAAAGCACAACAAAAATCCCCACCACAAAAACAAAAAACAAAACAAAAATAATCTCTTTTGGGGCTATCTGTTCCATGCATGGTTATAAATATTTTTGAATTGCCAGAGAAAAGGAGTATAAGGGGAGAAAGGAATCACATCTGTATGATTTTTCACTGATCTGTGTTCTCACTTTTTGTGTGGTTTGTGTTTGGACCAGGAACTGGGGTATAGCTACGTGGAGCTGAATGCCAGTGACACTCGCAGCAAGAACAGTCTGAAGGAAGTAGTTGCGGAATCACTAAACAACACCAGCATCAAAGACTTCTATTCTGGTGTGTCTGTTGTTTGAAGGAGATTTTTGTTGTATTAAGAGTCTGGTTACAGGAAGGACAGAGCTTCCCTGTTATACAACACTGTTAGGAATTTACCTTGCTTACCTCAAGTGGAGGGACCCGGCTCTAATAGGGATGGGTTCATGCAGTAAGTTGTTCTATTTCTTCTTCAATTCAGAATTAAATCCTGCTATTCATAGAATGAGTTGTTAATCTGCACAAGCTACTCAAGAACTCTGCAGTTGCTCCTCTGTTACATGGGTCTTGTTTCTAAGAAGATGACATGAGGTTATAGTCTGGTCTGTGGACATAGACTCATGTGATCAAGTGGCAGAGCCACCACCTTAGTTGCCTAGGATGGGGTTACCTTACTTAGCATTGGGTAAAACTCCAACCAAGGCTCCTTTATTCCCATCTCATTTTCTTATCCATATTCATTTTCAGGTGCATCCTCATCAGTTAGCGGGAAACATGTATTGATCATGGATGAAGTGGATGGTATGGCAGGCAATGAAGACAGAGGAGGGATTCAGGTGAAGCCACTGTAGTTCCTAGCTAATGCCATTGCCAAGAGTGCGTGCCATATATAGCACAAAATAGTCAAGCCATGCTACTGTCCTCAACCCATGAACTCTGCAGAGTACAGTCTGATATGTTTTAGAAGCCTGTCTTTGTGTCAGAATTGTACACTGGCAGAGGGGGGAAAAAGGATACTTGTGTAGAAGCCTGGAGTGATGAACTTGGGTGTGTGCATTTTAGAACAGGTACCTTTATCCTAAGGTGTCTCTAAGGTGACATCTACCTGCAGTGGGAGGTTCATAATCTGCTCTTTTGCATAGGCAGTAACACTGAGCAACTAATGTGTGGCATAGGCAGCAGCATCCTTTGTTCTCTTTAGTAGCTCCAGTTTTAGCTTCTGAGGATTTCCTATGGTCACATGCAGTACTTTTGACAGTAAAGGCCATAAAGATTTTTAGCTCAGATGCAGGTATTTTCATTGCAGGAATACGAAACTGAACTGAATTTCACCTTCATTAGAGCTGGCAAAGTTTGTTCTGGCAAGCCTAAAAATGATGAAGCCTCAGGGTTGAGCTCTTGGAGCAGGGATGAGCTGATCTTTTTACTATTCTTTGTGGCAGGGTGCAGCCAGAAAGCTGTGTGCTCCCTCTGGGCATAAGCCAGGTCAAACTGGCCTTTGAAGAAATTAGTCGAGTTCTGCAGATGGACAGCTCTACTCTGGGCTATTGGTCTTCATTGCTTCTTGAAGAAAGTTCCAGACATGATTGCTGGAAGTAGACAGTGGAAGTGGGTAGGCAGCAGACCTCTTGCAGCTGAATAGAACAGCAAGTGAAAACAGTAGGCAAGGGGGCTAGGTTTGCACTGTGTAGAAATGGGATTACAGCGGGAGGAGTGTTACAGACCTGGAACCTGTCAAGGATCTGATTTAGGCAGGGACTAACACTGCTTGGTATGACATTCTAATAATTCTTATTATCCAGATTATCTGATGTAATTGCAAGGTGTTTAAATTACAGGAGCTGATTAGTTTGATCCGGCACACAAAGATACCCATCATTTGTATGTGCAATGATCGCAACCATCCTAAAATCCGCTCCTTGGTCCACTACTGTTTGGATCTTCGTTTTCAGAGACCTCGTCTAGAACAGATCAAGGTAAGCAGGCTGTGGCCTTATGGACTGCACTGAGTTACCATCAGTAACTTCAGTTTTTATGTGGCAGAGTTTGTTCAGAATTGGATACACCACTTAATGGATCATCTGAGTGAGTAACTGCTTTTCAGAATAATTGTCTGAGTTCTTCCCAAAGCCTTCTGGATTTTAGATGCCTGTCTTAAAAATATATCCAAAATGGGTTTTTATAAATGAACATGCTCTTTTTTACACCAGTGGTAAATGATGGTTTATGAGAGAAAATTTGAGCTGTATGTGCTTTAAAAATTTAGAAAAATATGTACTGCTCTTTCACAGATGTGTCAGTATGTTCTGCTGGGGGAAGAATTCATAGAATTCTCTAGTGGCAGTTTCTCAATTGTGATTACAGGGTGCCATGATGTCTATTGCATTTAAAGAAGGTTTAAAAATTCCCCCACCTGCTATGCAAGAGATAATCCTGGCAGCAAATCAGGACATCAGACAGGTCAGTACCCATTCAGCACCAGTGACCGTTCAGATAGCAGATTATGTACATTGACTTCAAAGTATTTGAACAGTATTGTAATTTCTTTTTCTTCAGGTTTTACATAATCTTAATATGTGGTGTGCAAAAGATAAATCACTGACTTATGATGAGGCTAAAACAGATGCCAGCAGAGCCAAAAAAGACATCAAATTGGTAAGTGTCAAATACTGGTTTGGCTTTTACTGTCATGTTGTGGTGTCATCACTAGGCTTTATAAGTATCTTTTGAACTGAAGCACTGAACTAAAGCCTAGATGCCAAGAGCTATCACATTTGCCACAAATAGTTGAAGAGTAGTATATCAAGGATTGATATATATTGATGTACTGGTCTCTTATGTGAGATGCAATTATGAAGCTCATACTTCTCATCCCTTGTCCTCTGTTTAGGAGATAATTCTCTTAATATCAAGAGTAAAACACAGTTCTTAAAACTGGTAAAGTTCTAGGGTGGAAATACTGAACATGGAGCTTGTACTGATGAGTCAAGATACTCCTGGATACTAATTTTGTTGAAAGTGTGCTGTGTCTTACTTTTTGTGTTGACCTTCTAGCACTGACTTCTTGAAATATCATTTATTTAGGGCCCTTTCGATGTTGTCCGGAAGGTTTTTGCTACTGGAGAGGAGGCTGCTCGTATGTCTCTTATAGACAAATCAGATCTTTTCTTCCATGATTATTCGCTAGCTCCTCTCTTTGTCCAAGAGAACTATGTGCATGTGAAACCGGCTGCTGCTGGGTGAGTTACTTCAAACCCTAAATTGACATAGGCTTTTTGCCAGGGAGTCAAAGTAGACTAAAACCTATCTGCATATTTCTGCTTTGTAATAGTCAACTTCATTTTTTTCCAGAGGTAATTTAAAAAAGCACTTGATGCTCTTGAGTAGAGCAGCTGATAGTATATGTGATGGTGATATCGTGGACAAGCAGATTCGTAGCAAGCAGAACTGGAATCTTCTTCCAACACAGGTGAGCACTTCACACCCATTTTACTCATTTAAGGGCTGTCCAGTGTTAAAGATGGATCTGTGGAAATCAGTGTTTCAGTATAATTATATGATCTATATAGTTCATACTTCATGTACTATTCTCTGTTCCACTGGTGATCAGAAGAGTTTCCCATATCCATGTTGTTGAACCCATGGTGCAACAGGAAGTGAAGTCTTCTGAAATTTTGAAAAGTTGGTCTGTCACTAAGCATAGAAGCACATGGTGTGGTGTGTATCACTTGTGCAGTTACAAGCCTGCTCTGTCCTTCCTCTCACCAGGGCAGGATTTCTCCCAAAACACAGAGGACTGAAGCTTGGTCACTGTGCTTCTTTTAATGCTCACTGAAACATTGACAAGACTTGTGCTTAAAGGATTATGACTGGCATCAGAGAATGCATTGTAGGTGAAATTGGAAGGCACCTCTGGAAATCATCTAGTTCACCCCCCTGCTCGGTACAGGTCCAAAGAGCTGAATTGCTTAGGAACACAGCTAGCTGACTTGATGTAGATTTGCAGTGTTCTTTGGAAATGTCTCCTTCCCCATGTCTGTGTATTGGAGATGACAGCAGTTGTTTGTGTGAAGTCAGTTATTTGTCTCACTGCACTCTAAACTGGACATGAGAAAAGGCCATGTTTGGGGTTTGTTTCTGGGTTTTGGAACCCAGATAATTTCACAGGTATTTTAGAACATGGTATCGAACAGGGTGGTACAAGAGGTGAAGCTGGAACCCAAGAGGGATTGAACAGAAACAAGCAATTGAGAGAGTTCTCTTAAAATAAGCTGTTTCCACTGTGGCCCTGTGTTGACTACCCCTCTTCCCTGGGGACAGTGCAGTGCAGGACAGTGTGTCATGGTGTCCATGCGACTTCAGTGTGATTTGAGTTTGGCATGTGTGTTACTTTTTCAGGCTATTTATGCAAGTGTTCTCCCAGGGGAGCTGATGAGAGGTTACATGTCCCAGTTTCCTGTCTTTCCCAGCTGGCTGGGGAAATTTTCATCCACAGGCAAACATGATCGTATCATTCAAGAACTGGCAATGCACATGAGTCTCAGGTAGTACTGACATTCCTCTGATACAGTTCTTTCTTGTGCACTTCATTACCTACCATCAATTCCTTGCTGTGCTTGGTGCAAACAAGGGACACAATTATTCTATGTTCTGTGAATATGCTCCTATGTTGGTTGTTAAGCACTTTTCTCAGTGCTTAATTTGAACAACACTCAAACTGGAAACACTTTTAGTATTGATGCCTTAGGTTTTAACTTTTATATTTTCAAATTCTGTACTGCTTAGAGTGTAACTCTGAAGTTCCTTGTAGCCTGTAATTCCTGCTCTCTTGTACTAGGTAGACATAACAAAGCCTGTCCAAGCCTTGCCTTCAAGGACAACCAGGCTGTTTTTAGGCCCAAAACGTGTAAACCAAAGATTCTAAGGGGGGCAAGCTGAGGGGCGTTACATCGCTAAAACTGGGGCTTTAATTGGAGAATTAACCCTGATATGCAAATGGTCCAAACCTATAAAAGTGTGAAGAACTTGTGACCTGTCGTCCATCTTGGGGTCCATTTTTTGGAAGCAGCCTTTGACTCCCCCAGGGTGTACCTTGAAGGCCCTTCAAATAAATACCTATCTTTATTCCCTTACTCTTGTCTAGTCTCTGTTTCTAGGTGGCTGGAGGAGGCATCAGTATAATCAGAAGTACCTTGTCTTTTTCTTTTTTCCCCTGAAGTTGTTTCTCAATTAGGGATGCATTTCCCCAGAATGTTCGGTGCTCAAATACCTTGCATTGGTCATCCCTAGTGCAGGCATGGCAAAAGGAATGGCACAGTAGAACTTGCAGTTTGGTCTTAAGGCAGCTGATTGTCGATTTGCTGAGGGCCTCCTTACCTATTTGTTCTTGTCTTTTGAAGTCAGTGGTGGTGGTTTGACAGATTCACTTACTCAATACTTTATTTTCAATTTGACAAAGAACTCAGACATGCAAGAGGACAGTAAATATGGAATATTTGTCATATTTGCGGGATGCACTTGTCCAGCCCTTGAAAGACTTTGGAGCAGATGGTGTACAACAAGCTATAACATTTATGGACTCTTACTGCTTGATGAAAGAAGATGTTGAAAATATCATGGAAATAAGCATGTGGGGAGGCAAACCCAGTCCTTTTTCAAAGCTGGATCCCAAGGTAAAATTGACCAGTGATTTTTTTTTTTTCTTCCAAATCTTAAAAAAGAAATCCTAGAATAATTGTTATGGTATGGATGTGCTTCGGAAAGGCTGAAGTTGGTGCACCAGCTTAACCGTAATTGATAGCAGGCTTTGTCAATCAGCTGTCAAACATACCACTAAAAGTTCAGGGGTAAGTCCTAAAAGATAATCAGGCTGTGCTTCACTCAGGAGCCTTACACTTTTTGTTCCTGGTGTAAAGGATTACTGGGAGTCAGTTGTGTCTTGGATATAGAAGTGGAACACAGGAAGGACAGGGAAAGCAGGTACCTTTCTACAAGCAAGCTCTGGCTGTAAGATCTATCCTTCAGGCACAGCCCTGCCTTTGTTAACGTCCTGTGGAGGAGGAGGGGGACACAGCTGCTTGTGTTACGGAGCAGGCACTGCATTCAGAGGCTGCCTTTCACAGTCCTGTTAGACAGAACTGCCAGACCTGGGGTCCTTTGTATGCTGCTCCTCCAGTGTCCAGCTACTCCACTCCAGTGGTTGGGACCCTCACCTGGTACAAGGTGAGCTTAAGCTCAAGTTGCTGTTATAGACTAGGCAGATGTGGTCTGAACCATGATCTCCCTCATCCAGGTCAGGTGCTCAGGGAAAGAGAAGAATCTGCTGGTAACTAAACCTACACTACTATCAGGTGTTTACCCCTAGTCTGAATATGCTGCTTCATCTCTCAAGTGTACAGTGCTGCTGAAGGGGGCTCTGGTGTGACTTGGATTAGGTGGCAGCAAAACAACAGTGCTGAAATTATTGTAGGCCTAAGAAAGAAGTATCTGAAGATGCACACTTTATTTGAGGATTATATGGGACTTACTTAAAATGAGGCTTTACTATACAGCTCTTAAATGCTTTTTGTGTCTTTTTTTTTTTAATGTCCTCTTCTACGTATCTTTGGTCACATCTTTCCAGAGGAAAGTTAATGTGGAATCTCTAGCTAAGTTGATTAGCTAACAATCTACAGTTCCTAAACGGATGCTCAGTTTCTTTCCTTCCACCCTGACAGGTCAAAGCAGCTTTGACACGTGCCTACAATAAAGAGGCACATCTGACTCCATATTCACTTAGTTCTGTCAAGGCATCTAAAAGGCAGTCAGGATCTGCAGTGACCTTAGATCTGAGTGAAGACTTGAATGTGGAAGAGATCCACTCTGATGAGGATGAGCAAGATACTGTTGACAGTGATGCAATGATTAAGGTGATTTAATTTCCTTAGTAATAAACCACCCCACTGCAGTGCTGGGGCTTTTTTGTTTTAGTTACCTTTCTGTGACTTCTAACATCATCTGCATGAATTAAGAAAAAAATCATAGTAGATATTAAATATATCATCTCTCAACTTCTAAATTTTTAAATGGTGGTAGTGTGGAAAAGTCTAAGTTACTTCTAGGCATTGTCTTATGTTGGACCAAAGTGAGACATCACTCTAAATCTATGAGTTCTGCATCCAATTCCAAAACTTAGTAATATTTTAAGTGTTGGTGAGGATGGTGCCAATGGCAAGGAGCAGCCACAGGCCTGTGCCTGTGGTTTCCACAGATGACAATTCTAGTAATACCTTTGTAGGTATCACCAAATGGGGAACTGTGGTCAGCCCTAAAGACTGAATATTGTAGTCTGTATATTCTCCGTGGCATTTAGAAACTTCACACCTGAAAGGGGAGGGAAAGAGGTGGCTTTTTCCTTAACACTGATTACATTTTGACGTAAACTTTTATCAGGTTGCAGCTGGATTTTAAACTAACTGTATATTTCTGTTTGTAGCAAAAAAAGGTGAAGTCTTCCAAGCTGACAAAAAGAGAGAAAAATGAAGAAACAACAAAAAAAGAAGGGAAAAGAAAAGAGAAAACAAGACATTTAGAGTAAAATCTTGCTTTGGACACAGCTTTGCTTATCTAACTTCTAGCAAGAACATGAAACAGATCCAGTGCTGCAGCTGCGAAAGTAGAACCAGTGCATTGAAAATGCTCCTCTTATAGAGGTTCTGTAGCTCTTGTGCTCTCACACGATGCCCTGCTGTGCTTACTCTTGATATGGTACATGTTACAAGCTATAACTGTCTTTGTGCAACAGACACCAGGTGCGTGAACATGCTGAAAATGTCATGCTTATTTACCTGGCATTTCTGCTGAGTCTTCCTAGGACTTCACTACTTTTTTTTTTAATATAAATCCCCTGACATTATATGGTGAAGTCTTGTAAATAGTACATGATGCAAAACACCCATACATAAATGGCCTATTTGTACATTATAGAAATTAAGCAGTATATAAAATTACAATAAAATGTTTCACAGGACTCTTTTAAAGCTTTGGTTAAGTTCATGGAGTGTTCTGTCCTGTCTCATTTCTTTATTCCACAGTTTTGTCTTTCCTGCATGTACGTGATGTGGCATTTCTCTTTTCCTATAACTTCAATTTTGTTCAGTTAGAGACACAGAAAAGCACTGAGAGATTTAGTTCTAAAACTTCAGTAGCCTGTACTTGTACAAGTTATATCTTTAATCAAAATGAGAAAGGAATATTTAAAGAGTAAGAAATGTTTAACTGAAAATAGTCATAACAGTTCAGAACTGATACTGAAAAAGAGAACAGTAGGGAGGTGGGGTTTTTTTCTGCCGCTCACATAAAAAAGATGGCCCTGTGGTTTGTCTTTGGTGCAGATAAAATGCAGATTTTGTTTGATAATTCTTTCAATCAGTTTTGTTAGTACAATAAACTAAAGTACAAAATGTATCAAAAGCTAAATAGTTACAGATACCACAAAATAGAAGTGACATAGTTGTTATTAGGCCTTTGTGGGGAAAAGATGTGTGATGTAGTAATAGAGCTTTCCTTGCTGCTTGTCAGCCAACACAAGTAGTTCTGAAAATAAGCAGAGGCGGTTAATCATATTCTGAGATACACTGTGATAGCAGATCAGGAAAAATAAAATCAACTAAAAATCCCCCAAAAGAACTTAGGTGCATTGCTCTGACCTACAGCTGCATTTTCACATAAGGTGTTCGCACTAGTAAATCTGCCTTGAAATGTCAGTGTTACTGAGGAACATTGTTAACTCATTTTCAGTTACCAGTTTTTAGAAAAAAAAAAGTCCTGGATCTGTTTGGTATAGGCAGAGCCATGCTCTCATTCTTTGAATTGTGAGTATTTTATTTCAGGCCAATACTTGTTGCTGTTATCCTGGGATAGATTCTGTTAAATAGGCAAGTTAAGATCATGTAACCTGCATTTTAGATTTGCTCCTTCCAGTTAGTACCCCTCTTGCTCTCTCTCCCTACACTTAAACCCTTGCTGAAAGATCTGTAGAAGTTTGGATGATGCTGAGATCATCAACCTGTTCTCTATGCTACTCAAGCACACCTAGTATTCAGGAACGTGTTCCAAACCAGAACATCCTGTGGATGTTAACATGGTCATAAGGGTAAACTGAGTTAAAGCCCAGTTTAACAACCAGGTTACTTGCAGTAGCAAAATCTACTGGTGTTTGCATGCCTGAGGGCAAATAGGTGATGGAACTGGGTCTCAAGTTATCTGAGGTGTTGACTCAGGCTGCAAGTTAAGATTCCTTACTGGGAAAAACTCCCATTGTCTTCCAGAATGAGCCCTGTTAACTAAAAAGGGTAAGTAAGTTGGACATACCTGAATTTATTGGTCCTCATTTTCTAGTTTGAGGTACTCTGTGCAATCGGTTATTTTCGTAAGATCAACGATGTTAATCCTTTCAGAACACATGGGACACATGTTTTCAGTCTGTAACAAGCTGTTTTAAAGGAAGGGTAACTGGTCAAAAGCTAATTCTAACATTTTTCAAAGGAAGCTGGGCCCAAGGCACAAAGCCTACACCAGAGTTCTGACCAGTGCTGTGTAACAAGTGCAGGACAGAGGAATAACTGCTTCTGTCTACATGGAGCAAAGGTTGGTTTGTTTTCAACATTTCAGAACTAACACCACACCAGGAAGGCTGCTGCTGTTTGCAGCATTTAAACATCTAACAAAGGAGGTTTTTACAGCTTCAGAGTTCCTGACACTGGAATACAGCTATCCAAGCCCATTGTCACATGTGATTATCAGGGACAAGAGATTATTGCTGTCTTAGTCTGTACCTAATTCTATGTGCATTTTGTTTGTTCTGGTGATCGCTGGTCTGCCTGGGTTCCTGCCCTGCCCCCATACCAGGCCTTCTTCCTGGGCAGAGCTGAGACCTTACACAAGCTCACCATCCATCTTCATTAGTGTTCCTGCTGGAGCCCTGCATCACTGGCCCAATTCTTTACCATATCCTGTCATTTTGGTCAACTCTGAAGCAATGTTTTGTGAGTGTCTTAGGTGCAACTACCAAGTAAGGGGGATTCCTCTTCCACCCAGCCCAGCTGTTACATGTTTTTAGTACCAAATGCTCCATTTGCTGCTAAAATATGAACAAACATTGGAATACTGCAACAGAAAAAAAAAATCCCAACTTACTTCTTGAATTCTGAGTAGAGGGCAGGAAAGTCACAGTGTGGGCAAACTGTCCAGTCATCCCGTACCATGTGCCGACCCTGCACACAAAAACTGCAGGTAATTAAGGGGCAAGTGCTGCCCAAATACAGTGAGCATTTACATTTGGACCTGTTATTGTGAAAAAGTCTCTGCAACTGAGTTCTAAGATCTTGAATTAGAAGTCCTATAGTAGTGTTACTGTAGTTCAATTACTGTGTAAATTCTGTAGCTAGAAAAGGAGCTCTCAAAGAGATGCAGTGTTTTCATTATCATTTGCATTCCTCTTTTAAAAACGGAAATCTAAGAATGGATTGAATTACAGTGTTTAAAATTCTTTCAGTTTGGCAGTTCTAGAATGATAGCTGTAGATCTGTATCCAGAGCTGTACCTAAATCTGCTGGCATTTTTGGTGTTGTATATGACATACCAAAACGCCCCCAAAGCCATGGCACCTGAGCCCAGCAGATCACATTCAACACTAAGTTTGTGAGCCTGCCTGGCCTTTGCCTCTTTACATTTTCTCTTTTTTGCTACAGTTTACCTAGTTTACTTTTGATAGAAGGAATTTGTATATACCTTTTCAGTACTACAAAAACACAGCAGCACCTTGAACTATACTGAGAGATTTATGCTCTAATAGGATATGCAACAGCAGACTCTTTAGACACTGACTCTCATTAGATTTTTGAAAATGCCACAGTCTTAATGATATTACAAACACATGTGACATAAACTATGGCCAAGATGGAGCTTAAATAAATACTGCGTAACACATATTAACATGTACATTGTGTTTGGCTCATAAAGTTATATTTAAAATCCTTTGTTTTCCTAAAGATATTACTTCTGAAGTATACCTGTCATCTTATTCTGCTAACCAATAGAGCAAAAAGACCCCCACATAATGGATATTAATTTTTTTGTAAGACTTAATTCTTTAGTTTTAATAAAGAATGTTAACTCTAACATTTGTTCCTGTTCACATAAGTTGTCTTTTTTTTTCTGCAATTTTAGTATGACAATTCACATGAACCCCAAAAAAATTGTTAGTTATACAGTAGCTGTACAGTAACTTCCACCAGGAATGTATGCCATCCCTACCTTTTCAGTACACTCTAAAGAAACAAAAAACGTTAGAACTTCTCATTTCTGTAAGTATCAGTAATGTAAGAAATGCTGAGGTCCCTGGCTGAACCATTAACTTTGGATGTGCTTAAATTTCCCCCACACATTTTTTAAGTTTTGTTGGGGTTTTTGTGTTTAGTTGGTTGGTTTTAAATTTTTTTTTAAATTTGAAGTCTTGGAAGCCTGGAACTTAGTGGAGGAGGGCTGTGCCCTCCACAAGCTCCTGTACATGGAAAAGGAAAGGGGGACTTCTGTTAGTTCTCTGAGCACTGGAGCACCTGAGCAAAGGGCTGAGCTGGGAAGGCACCGGCAGCACGCTTGTGTCTGTTCTCCCAAGTGCACCAACTGCACCAAATATGTGTGCTGGGGATTCCTGGAGCTCCACCTGCCTTCTTGGGAAGCTGAAGTCTCCCAGAATGACTTCCTGATTTTACTGGCACCCTCAAATGCCTGCTTCTTGTAGGTGGCAAGTGAGGATACTCTACGATAGCCAAAGACAAAAAATTTTTTACTTACTTACTTGCTAACAGATTAGAAAAAGCCATAAATGCATAAAAACACCTAGCTTGGCTCCACTAGCAAACTAAAGATATTCAAATGAACTTATTTTTAGAAGGGAAAGCAGCTTTGCCTTTACTGTCACACTGCAGGAAGCACAGCAGGCACTCACAGTTGCAATGCAGTATGGAAGGTTGTTTTTACAGCTGGGACACAGAAGTTCACACTCTGGGAGCTGGAAAGCACAGTAGGGACAGGCTGTTGTTGGCTCTTCTGTCTCAGTTGTGTCTCGACGTCTAAAACACAGATACAGCTGTGAATAAAACCCTCAAGCTGTTTGAACTTAACAAAGCTGTTTTACAATGCCTTTGATATTTAGCAAGTGTTTTTCCTTTGAGTTACTTGCATAGCTTCCAGCTGCTATTTTACATTCTATCAGCTCCTTCCTTTTAACTATCACCCAAGCTTCATCACAATTACATCAGCTTGGAAATAGGTCATTTTCCATTTAATTAGAAACAACACCATCTTTTAAAAGCTGTAACAGATCCTAAAACTTTGAAAGATTTCAAAACTCAGGGTCTATATGTATTGACTATAAAGCTGTGGTTTCTTTTTTCAGAGTTTTTCTGTGGCAGGACCACAAAGAATGGGAGTGACAAAAAACTGGCTTTCTGGTAGGATTATGCAGCTTCTAACTGCCTCCAAAAAGGCTGTAAGAAGAGTTTCAGAGAAATGCCATAAAAACCAGTATCCATAAAATAGCTACGTAAGACTCTTCAGGTCCTGGAAAGGGAAGGGAAGGGACAGAAGGGAAATAAATAAAATATAGAGGTGTTTAAAATCATGAATGAGACAGAAAAGGGTAGATTTCTCCCAAGAGGAAAACTATGAGGCATCACCTTAAACTAGCTAGAGACCAGTCTTGACATAATGGAACTTCTTGTTATAGGAGTCACTTGTCATTAAAAATTTACATGGCTTTAAGCAGAGAGATTGGATAAGCTCATGGAGAGCTTAGAGACTTAATAAATAAATACCTAAACCACCTGTATGAGCTCAGCAAGTCCCTGAGCCTTGGTTAGAGACTAGTAGAATAAATGAGAGAAGTGTTACATATGCATGCCCTGCTGTTTTACAGTTACCTATGCTTCCTCCTCTGGCAGAAAATATTGGCTAGGATCTACCAAAACAAAACTTCAGATAAGGAAAAAAATGTCAAAAATTCATATATTTTATTTGCCTTCCCATTCTTTTTTATCTTAGCCATTTAATCAGTAGTCGAAATCATAGAAGAGCACAATGCTGCTGCTGTAGTAGCCAACAGTTTGGCTGTGGATTCTCAACTAGAGATCAACTAAATCTGTATGGCTGCACTTGTGTCTGTATGGACAAGATGGAAAAGTTATGGCTGGTTAGGAATTATTTTACATGCACATTGCATTTAAGGCTTATTGCATTCAAGGGAAGTCTTTAGGTCTCAGAGACGGGTGGGAAATGGTTCTTAGCCTTTCAAATTAAAGAGTGAAATAATATGAAAACAGCCTATAGGCTTTATGAGCAAAAAGAGCATTGCAAATAAAGCCTTGAAATGGTGTGCATTTGATTAATCACTCACCTGACCATTGTTTCAATTTTCTTTTTGTATTTAGGATCTATTTTACACCGATACTCAGGTCTCATCAACATAGCAGCAAAACTGAAGGCTGAGTTTTTCAATCCTGCTCGGTGACACTCAATTACAGCTGAAGTCAAAATTGGCACAATGTCTGTAATAGAATGAAACAATGATGTCAAATATTTATTTACCAATATTAATGTCAAAAACCTTTGAGCTAATACAGCTAAAAAAGTACTGATGAAAAAACTATTTTTCTTCTTTCTCATGGTACACAGTTGCACAATTTGGGCCATTCCTGGAACCATATACAAGAAAACCATGGTTTCACCTCTCACTGCGCCGCACTCCTGAAGGTCAGCATGGCAGCAGGAATGTTCTGATTATAACCATTTCTCCCAAATCTGGTCTGCACTCTTTAAAGCCTACTTTTTAGTCTAAATTTTCCATGTACCCAAAAATCATTTTCAGAAAAGATCAATTAAAATTTTGTGATAAAATCCCAGAACCAATCAGTTCATTACACACAATCCTGAGACTCTGTGTGGTTGAGGCTGCTCAGTACTGCAGTAACGTGAGGACAGATTAAACTGCTGGTGAGGATCCCATCCTGGAGGCTGTGTATGGAAGAGCTGTCTGGAGGAGGATGCAGAGCACACTGTGTAGTTACACTCTGTTGTTGCCCACAGGATCACAGGAGGAGAATGAACCTTGTAATGCAGTGCTGATTACTGAGTTGCCCTGGAGAGCACAGCTCCTCTGCTGTCAGCACTTACGTGATGGGAACTTGCTGATGTTGTTAGCTACACGTATAAGCATCCGTGCTCCCTTCATGTGATCACCACGTTTCACGTGAATCTGGAATACAGCAAACATGCCACATTTACTGCAGCCATTGAGAGCAATTCCTGCAGCCTCCTCTTGGTATTCATTCATCCTGCTGGGAGCTGCATGCCAACAGCTCCTTCATGAAACTGAGCAGAGTTGGACTAGAGAAGGGACCAGAGACCTCACAGTTGCTCTTCCCCAGAAAGGTCTTTCTGGCCTTCAGCCCACCATTTGCAGCTCTTGCCTCTCTGCTGGTAGAGAGGGAGGCTGAAGCTGGCTGTAGGAATGGATATCCTGATGGATATCCACGGGTTAACTACTAGAGATCATTTGAGCCCCTGCTTAATTTCATTTACAGAAAAGCAGTGATCTACTTATACAACAAATACAACAACAAAAATAAATAGTTGTGCTAGTAGCATAGCATTTATAAGTATGTATGCAAAAGAGAAACAGGAAGCCATATGTAATTTTCAACGATTCAGTATTTAAAAAAAGAATATGCTACTCAAAGAGGCAGGAACAACTGTGGATTGTCCTCTTGAAGCTTGCTGTTAGCACACACTTGGATTCTGTGATACAATCTATATGACAATGTAATTTATGTACACAGTGCATCCATACATATGGTTCAATAAATCAGACACTGTGCAACTTACACATAAATTCAATTTCTCAGTTCCTTACCTTCACTAAAACATAGCTGTGTAGAATCATAAGGTTTGTAGCCATCTCAGAAGAAATTTTAATCTTCTGTGTCTTTAACTCTGAATACATACTGAAAAGAACATCACGTGCATTTCGGTAGTTTCCTTAAGTAAAACACAACAACAGAAAATTTATTTTTTCATAACAATATCTTTACTAATGACATATAGGGAAGCTGAAGTTATGTTGATCCTTGGAGTAAAACCATTACATGACAATTTCTTTGGAAAGCCACAAGCAGTTGCTTGTTACAGTATCCTAAACAATATCAGCCAGGAAGTTAAAAAAAAAAATTACAGTAGGAGAAGTAATCTAAACAGTCTAAACAGTAGCAAAATATATATGGTAGCAATTTAATATAATGAACTTTAAAAGTGGAAGATGCTTTTAGAGCATTTACAGTTTGGTTTTTTTGTTTTGTTCTCTGATGTCAGATATTAAAAAGCCATTTTTAAAATGTTAATTTAGCATACTTCTACTTGATCATTTGCTTTGGAAACTCCTTGCCTGTGCAACCAAACAAACCCAAAACATGTCAAGGGTAGTTAAAATTTGAATGTTACTTCACTAGGTTCTACTCCTTCAAGGTTACTATCAAGGATTGTCCAGAAACCACAGGATTTCATTAAATTATCAATGTAGCTGAAATCAAGTAGTGTTTTGCACAGTTATTCTATTCTTAGCTGGTTTTCTCTTGCTTTGTCTTGGGGGTTGTTTTGTTGGTTGTTTTGGGATTTTTTGCATTATTAGAGATTGAGGAAGTCATACTCTTTGCAGCTGGAGGCATTTAAAGGAAATTCCAGTTATTTCAGCAAACGTTTTCCTTTGCCTCCCTGTATTTCTCTATCAGCAGATGTTTTTACTCAACAGAGCAATTTGTAATGTTTCGTTATACACTACAATTGAATCAAACTGAAATTTGTGTGAGACAGCTGAGTATCACTTCAGAATTAGTTGCTGGAAAACAACATTATATTTTTATACTGTGTTGCTGACTCTCAGTATAATACAGTCTTAAAATCATGTGCTTACATAAAAACAACTTCAAGGAAAACTGCACTTAAAATGGCATAATCCAAAGAAAAATACCAACCAGTGTGACTTAAATATTATTATTAAATGGATTTTTAAGGAAAGAACAAACTATATTGGTGCAAACTTCAGAATCAAGCTCACTGAAATATGCTGAAGGAAGAGGGGGATGATGTAAAACTGCCTCTCCAGAAGAAACAGTTACTGCAAGATTGGTGATTTTAATGAGGCAAACATTGTGCTTCTTATTACACTGTTGCAGAACACATCTATACTACTAGGGAATATGAAATATGCTGTGGGGTACTGCATTTGACATGCAAGTTTTCAGATTCAGAGAAGCTAGTAAATATTTAAACCCTTGAGCCTTTGCATTTCCTGCTTACATAATTAGCACAAATGGATTAATCATTACTACGATGGGCTGGGAGACTTGCTTGCCACGGGTTTCAGAGGTTTTTCCACTCCTTAGCCGAATGCTGAGGAGCAGCCCATAAATGTTAATTTGCCTGGGTTATTCCTGTAACTGCTACTTTTCCTTTATAGATTTTCCTTTCACATAATTGAAATGAAAAGCAAGCAGTGCTATGGCAGGGTTGTTGCCGTGGCTACAGAAGAGCGTGAACAATGGAGGTGGCAGCTATTTTGCTTCTAGCCCTCTCTCATTCTTTTCTATTTCTAACTTCAGTATCCCATTAAAAAGGAAAACAAAGCTTAAAGTCTGGTCCTTCAACAGAAATCATCTCCTCTGCCCATCTTCCACTGACAAGTCAGGTGCTAAGACTAAAGGATCACTACCAAGTCAGAAACCATATGTAGAAACTGCAATTCTATGACCTGTAATACACAGAAAAGTAAAGTCACAGGCTGTCTTAATCACTGTGTTTACTTGAATGTAATAAAGAACAAAGCCATTTTCCACAAGTTTCTTTTTTTTCCAATATTTAATATACAGGTGTGAGTCCAAAGGTTTTCCCCAAGTCTCCTTTCAAATTCAAAACTGCCCTTGACTATAATTAAAAGCACTGATACATGTCTCCTCTGAATATTATCCTACACAAATAGCAGCACCCTAAGTAGGGTACCTAAGGAGGTAGCATGAAAGATGCCATCACATCAGAGAAAACAGACTTACCTGAGCACTGCTCCTCCCTGGCAATTATTATGGCAGTTCTAGCAGCATCTCGATACTGCTTTAGGGCCATGTACAAGCGGAACAGGTACTTGGCATCCTTAATGAAATCATACAAAAGCAATTAATACCGACCAAATACATACTGCTGTATTTCCTTTCCTGACTTGCTCACCCCACCACCACATTGTCCAAAGCAAGCAGACAAGCTTGCTTTGTGAAGAGCTCTTTGTATGAACATGCTCCAGCTATGCCACAGTCACCTGCAGGGTTTGGCTGTTGCTCAGGCACAGAACACCCACGCTGAGGGCCCGCAGGGAGTCCTGGCAGGTGCTGGCCAAGCCCTGTCAGGAGGGATGCAGAAAGCCACACACCACTATGCACACAGAGAGTTGCACAGGGGGAAACCAAACAACTCCAGCTGTGTGGGCATTTATGGTGTCAGAAAAGAACCCAGGGACTCCTTTTAGCAATAGGAATCTTGCCAGAAATGCTTAAATTGCGTTACGGATCTAGATGTAAACGTTGCTTAGTGTGGATGAGGATCACAAAATCTGGCCACTAATGAATGTATTGTTCTGGGACCAGATGGTAGACAGCCAAGACAGCTAAAAAATTGAAAAGGGGGACAACCAGCTAATAAAATGTATAAAATTTATAATTTGCTATACCACGTATTTTTGATAGATTATATAACTCAAGAATGGTAAATGTAGCAAAGAGTTTGCCCAAAAAAACAGCAATCCAGCAGCAGGCAAATTAGTGAGATAATTTTAAAACAAAACCAAAACACCAAGATGGCAATACTGTAGAAAACAAACATGAGTTCTATTTTTACAAGTGTACTCAAATGTCTAGAAGACTAGTAAAAAACAAGGATATATATCAATGAGAGAAAGAAGAACTGATCTTTGATAAGGATTTTGAGAGTCCTCAAAAGAGGTAATTCCTAAAAATACAAAATAAAATATAAGAATAGAAAAGAAAGAATAGAGAAAGTAAATATTAAAAATACACTATTTATTGCTATTAAAGAAGTAGAAAAAAAAATGCAAAATAAAACTGTTACCTTGCTTATGTTAAAAAGAAACTATTAAGTGAAAAAAACCTGGGCTAGTGTCAGTATTTTATATCACTAGCAGTGATTTCTAAAATGGGATTAATAAAAAGTAAAGCCTGTACATGATAAACACAACCAGGATTAAACTGAGCTAAAATATTCTATATAATGGTATGGTTCCAACTTAAATGTACAAATGAAAAAAAAAAGGAGACAGTGGCAGCTTTATAGAGAGCTTAGCAAAAAAATCCAAACCAAATAATTCTGCAATATTAGTAGTAAATCCAAACATTTAAAGTGTGTATTCTATGTTAAAATGGTATAAAAATGTCTATTAAAAGAATCGTATTAATCAATGTTGTGCTAATCTCTGGAATACTGTGTGGGTTTTGTATGTAAGTCTCAGCCAGCAAAAAAAAAAGCAGAAATTCAAGGGAACAAAAATATTAAAGATATAAAGATAACTCCTTATAGAGAAGATGACTGCAAAGTTTAGCTTGTACTTGAGAAGCAAAGAAAAAATTATCAAAAAAATCACAGAAATAAAAGCAGGAGAGAAAGAATCACACATGGAAAGAAAAAAGAGAAGACAAAATCTTCTTTTTAACTTGAAATATAAGGAAAAACATTAAGTGACCAAAAGTAATTACTGTTAAACTAATGATGGAGCAGAATTTTAATTAGCACGTGATCAAAAGGTTGAACATCATAAGAATTGTAACTAAGAATAGTGATATAGTTACCTGGATAATAAAGTAACTACAACTACTTACATTAACAGATACTATTTTTCCACTGTAAACTTCCTTAAAAAGAAAAATTGCTATTCCCTGAGTGGGGTAAACCAAAAATTATTAAGAATAGTGGGTTATGATATAATTCTTCCCATCTTCTGACATCACATAATGAACACAGATGGACATTCCACTGATGATTAGCAGAAAGCTGCACTACTTCTCCCCCTTCTGCTGCAGCAGGAAAGGATCCTATCCCAGCATGGACCAGTGGTCTTATATGGTATCTGCCATGTTCCTAATTATATTTTACTTAAATAATATATTTAAATTACTTAAAAAAAAAAAAGTCAGGAAAAATTAGTCCCATGTTTTACTTTCATATTCTTACCTTTAAAGTCAGTAAGTTTAAAAGCAAAAAAGACAGAAAAGAATTCTCTAATACAATACATTTCCTAAGGTCTTTGGAAAATTTATTATTGCAATCTAACTGATTTAATATTAGATATTCATAATTTTCTTTTAATCCTTCTTTTTAAAACATATGTACTCAGAAAATATGCGCACAGAAAACAGCAGAACCTTGTTAGTTAATGCTGCCTGAAAGAGCGCACATGACAAATTAAGAATCTTTACATGTTGAAGGTAACAAACACAACTGTTGACATAATCACACATTTAAGAAATTGTTTATAATTAGTCAGACAATAGTGTAGCAAAATTTTGGTGAACATAATAATTTTGATAATATGGCACTTCATTGAAATGCCACATAATTGTTGGCTGTGAAAGATTTAAAGCAATTAGCCTGCTGTCAGTGATGATCTGGTTTGAAGATCAATGCTTGAAATGATTAGCAAGTTTCTGCTGCATGGCTACTTTTAAATTCACTCTTACTTTCAGCTTTACAAAAATGCCACGACATAGAAGCAGCTACTTTCTAAAAACAATAATATCTTTCTTGATAAGTTCAAGAACAGTCTCCATAGCATAATGAAGATAAAGATTGTTTTTAAAGTAGTTTTTAAAGCAAATATGTATGATTTGATAAAGTAAAATTTTGTTACTCACTGAGAGAGACTATGGTAGATTGGATTAAAGCATTCAGAAGAACAAGAGAGAGCTTTTAAATAAGGAAAACAAAGCTCTACACTGAAGTTCAAAATAATGTTAAATATAGCAAAAATGGCATTCAAAAAATTCCTAAGTCTTTTCTAAAATCTTTAGAACCTCTTCACTATGGATATCATACTGCAGCTCACTTCCTTCACCCAGTCCCATGCATTTCTTTGAACAGGGCAGATAGGCTGCTGTTCTGAGAAAAGAGACTGGATGCTACAGTGTCTGTCCATCCAACTTCTAGCATAAATATGAATTAGTCTTGCTTACACTGATACTGCAAATATTTTTCATCCAGTGCCTCCAACAGCTTAATTACCTTTGGGTTCTTGCAGCTGAATTCTGTTTGCTTTGCCATGTTTTGCTTCTCTCATAATTTTGTTGAAGTTCACATTTCATATTAGAGGTAAAATAAGAGGTAAGTAATAAAGAGATAGAGGTTTGGTTTGATTTTTTTTTTTACACTTTACAAAAGCAAAGTTTGCTTGGCCATCAACTGCCCAGTGTCTCTAAAAGTCTAAAATATCAAACCCTTAATCTATACGGAGAGGAAAGAGACAGAGTTTCCAATTTCCTAACAGAATTGCAAACTACAGCTGTAATACTGGGGGTAAAATCAACTTACTGCACCAAGCCCCTGTCATCTCCATAATTACCAAACCTTGTTCCCCTCAGCAAGGCATAACTTATTCTTCCATGGTATATCATATTGCACCTGACTGTACTTACCATGACTTTGTATGAGACCCTGAATTCCTTAACGAAGCAATCAATTGCAGACTGCAACACCCCCACCTGAAGTTTGGCTTTCACCACTTAGCTCACATTCCAGGTCTGCTATAACAGGCAGTAAAACTTCAAGTGATTCAGCTACATAGTTCCATCGACTCGAGCCCAAATACAACTGAATGTACTACAAGCTCTATTGCCATCAAAGCCATTCAGAAATCAAAAAGGAGATGCTAATTTTGAAAATCCATCCACAACCTTTTATGCCTTACACTGATGTTGAACGCAGGAACTAGTGTAGCCTGGTCAACCTTGGAGTTTTGACCTGCATCTCCTACTTTGTACCTTACTGTCTTCCACTGCAAAAGTCAGACCAATTCTCCTACTGCAGGAAGAGATCAGTGTTGTAGCTCGTCTTGAGACATACGCATGCTGACTGTCCATCTGGGAAAGGCAACAGCCAGCTGGCAAACTGGCATCTACAAGCAGCTACATTTTGTCTCTTACCCTCAGTACGAGCATTAATTTGGATGTCCTCTGTCCAACTACCTACTTTCATAAAGATGACTGAAGAAAAATTATTCTATCCAAGATAGTTGCTTCCTTTTTTCTATTTCTGAACCTGGAGTTACTGGGGGAACGACTCACGGAATGGTCATACAAGTCTTGCTCCTTAACGAAAGCTAAAGCACAGTCTGTGCCTACTAAGAATTTTAGGACAAAGTAAGCTCAAAATATCTTGTAGCACAGAAATGTGACACAATAGCAGTGATAAAAATACAATACCTGGGGCATGCCATCCCCCTCTCCCATTAGATAGTCAATCAGCTGATTTGTTAGGGCTTCATCTTTTGCCCGTCCCACCTATTAAAAAAAGACACAAGAAACTATGATATGAAAGAAAAAGGGAAAAATAACTTTTTCATAAGGAGCCTTTCCATAAAGCACTGAAACTAGATAGATTTAGAACATGATTTTTTTAGTTCTGCATGTTCAAACCAGAAGATTCTTCGGTTCATCAGCTTTGACATGCAGCAATTCATATTTATTTTCTAATGTGTTAAGCTGGGACTTTTAGATATGTTTAGACATCATCTTTACTAATACAGTTTCCCTTCTATTTGCAATCTGTCCAAACACACTCAGTGATGCTATGAAAATGTCACAATACTGAACGTAAACTTCTTAAAAAGATGAAGAATTTTTTGTTTTATCAAAGTTGCTTACTGTTTCAATTGCCATTTCCATAGCCAAGTTATCTTCTGTGCTTGGACTTTTCATGAAATGCCTTAATGCCTAAAATGATACAGAAGAAAAGTTAAAATTGAGACACATGAAACTCACTTTTTTCTAATTTTTGTCAAGTTCTCTCTCTCTGCATTTTGACAGACAGGTGGCACACTGAATGCTTATCTCAACTATAAAGGCAGCAGTTGCTCCTACAGATACTCATGCAAGAAACAATTGAGTCTTTGCCAAATTCTGTTGTATACCTTCACTAACTGTGAAAGATGCTCACAGCAAGATGGTGATAACAAATTAATGATTAATGTAATTAATGTCACAATGTGATTAATGTCATAATGTTTTTAGTGTCATGCAGCTCCCCCATGCCACAGTTGAAGGAGTTGTCACATACAATGGCTGTAATTTGCAAAAATCAGTCACGTGGTATGTGTTCAGTATGCAAAAGTCAAATGCTTAACAAGCATCAGTTCACAGACTTGTAACTGATCAAAAGTGTGTCAATCAACATATTCAATTAACGATTTTTCTTTTTTTAAAAAAACCTTTCAGTTAGGGCACGCTACAGCAATTAAACAAATTAGTTACTCTGCAACCAAGTCTCCACTGGTCAAGCCATTGAAATGTAAATAAATTGCTGCTGTGCATCATGACATTTACAGATTCATTGACAATAGTATAGCATTGATTCACCTCAAGCTTCTACTGCTATGAAAAACCTATGTGCATGGCAATGTCTAATTCACAGAACACAATCTAGATAACTGTACATATAAATAGTTTGCTTATATTTTTTACACTTTTAAAAAAAATCAGTATGTCATCAGTTAAGGCACTTAAAATCTAATATGAACTTCCCTGAAGTACTGTATTTTGAACAGTTTCTATAAACATTTAACTTTTACTGGCTTATCCTTTAAGTACTGACCCGTCCATATTGACCACATAGCAAGAAAAATTTCCCCGCCTGAAAATGTTTCTTTTCTGCTTCAAAATATAGTGCAATGCTCTGATAATCTTCATTGGTAGTACTTTGAGAACCTGCAACAGATGATAGCAGGGTATTCTTATTAAGTAAGATAAAGACCCTACTGAAGGAACATACTCCTATTTTTTTTTCTACTAACATTCAAAGAAAACCAAAGCCAGACAGACTCAAATTATGTCTTACACATTTTTCCCTTTTTAATCAGACTAAATGTCAGACATTAGGAGCTAACAGCATAGTGAAATAATTGCTTCCACAGGTTTTACACCATAACGGGATTTCTGTTTTTCACAGAATCACAGAATTATAGAATGATTTCGGTTTGAAGGGATCTTAAAGATCATTTAGTTCCAAGCCCCTGCCATGGGCAGGGACATCTTTCACTAGACCAGCTTGCTCAGAGCTCCACCCAACCTGGCCTTGGAACACACCCAGGGATGGGACCATCCACAACTCCTCTGGGCAACCTTTTCCAGTGCCTCATCACCCTCACAGTAAAGAAATTTTTCCTAATATCTAATCTAAATCTACTCTCCTTTAGTTTAAAACCATTCCCCCTCATCCTGTCACTACTTTCTCTTCTAAAAAATCATAATGAAATGGCATTACTATGATCTAATAATGAATTTTTTCATCATGTCTTGGCAACAATAAAGCAGGGCAAGTGATGATGACATTATCACCTGAACTGCTTTCACAGTTTAAGAATATGGAAGCATACTTGCATTGCACAAAGCAAGGCTATCAGGGCCAATGCAACCATGTGATAGCAGAGAGCACTACTTGAGTCTTCTAAACAAGACTCCATTTTGCTGTACACATGTAAAACAAAGCCACTACTCCAAAGTTGGTTTTAAACCCTTTTTCCACCCACTTAGATTACAGTTTGAGACATCCTATTTTGGATAGAAGTAAGAAAGCATAAGGAACGGTAGAACAGTTGTGGCCACCTTGACAAGCATCTGCAACCATATATCTCCAAGCTAACTGTTGCCGAGTTTTTATAACCTTCATAACAAGAAAACATTTTCTAAAGGAAGAGATTAATTGACAATGTGAGAATTTGGGAGATACATATGTGGAGCTGATAGGGCACTCTTCAAAGGTGCCTCACACAGAAGAAAACTATAAAATTTAGAGCAAATTGACAAGCTGGACTCTGACTGGCTTGATGGCCTAAGACAAAAGTCAGCTTTTCAGTAAGGTCTCCTTTCTATCTCTCACTGAGACAAGAGGAGGCCATGAAGGGTCTTAAAGAGAAAAAAAAGGAAAAAAGTGACATGTAAGAAAAGAGTTGGAACCATGAGAAAAGGAAAACGGAACAAAAATCAAGAACCGCACTAGTGAAATGCTCCATTTTGTATCAAGGTCAAAGAAAGGGATTCCTCAATGGGCACAAGAAAATAGTCTAGACAAATGTTTTATCTCTATGGATAAACAAAAAAAGCTGTAGGACAGGCAAGATTTGAAAACAACCCAGACTGAAGACCAAGGGAGATATCAAAGCTGAAAGCAAAGTCTGGCTTGTAGGCCTGAAGTACACATTTTGCCAAATCTGGCCACAATGAGTGGAAATGGGAAACAAAACTTCACACCCATTGTGTTATGATTTCAAATTGGTTGAAATCAACTAAAAGAACAGCAAAACATAATGCAAGCAAACTTTGAACCTGGAATACTCACTGATGATATCAGCATAAATCTCCATCTTGTTGTGCTGCTGAGCTAATGTGAAAGCTTCATTATTACACTTGGACATAACGAGGAACTGGATGGCAGAACCATAGTCACCAAGCTGCAGAAAGAATCTAATCAGAACGACAAATTATTACCTTAGTACTAATTAGCTTAATGAATACACCAAATGTTTTAGGAATCTAATACATAACATACATACAAATATGACACACTTCTAATCCATTTTCTATCTTGATTGTTTCAACTAGGTTCCAAAAATTAACTTAGTATAAATAATACAGCATGGAAATTTTTTATTACTGTCTAAACTTTATACTTCACGTTAATAAAATTTTAATCAGAAGGTAACAACAACAACAAAAAATCAGTACCTATTTAGTTGTCCAAATCTTAGAGAACTCAAATCAATGAACTGAATTATACAGTCACTGGCCAAGTACCAAAAACCAGAGTCTAACATGTTAGCAAGCCTCATAAACTCCCAATAGATACAGACTTCTTTTTAATGTGCATAACATGATTGTTACCTGGCCACCATCTTTGCTCCTTCAAGAGACTGTGTTTCTCTCACAATATTAACAGCCTTTTCAGGATTATTTAGGTGATCCAAATATAGTCGTATTACACTATCCCATTGTTTTGCTTGCTCATAAGCTATCACAGCTTCCGCGTACCTGAAAAATAATGGTTCCACACCAGTTTTTTTAACTTTGTAAATAACTCTTTATAATATGGTGTAAAGGAAACATAAAGTATTTTATTTCTGTGAGATTACTCTCTGGAACCTTCCTTTCAGTTTGCATGTAATCACACTGTTCTGCATTTACTATGTTTTTTTTGGTCTCTATTTCATTTTCTCTTAGGAGAATGAAAAGCAGGGGCAACAGAAAAAATGTCTACCACAATACTATTTTTGACCTACTCTGCCAGCTTCCCTTTTGCTATACATTAAAAACAGCTCATCTGTTCCATATGAAATCACTTGGGAGGGAGAGAATAATAAAACCCAAACATGATAACTAGGTGCATAATTTAAAAAAAAAGACATCTTTTCAGTTCTTTAGACAAGATAAGAAATTTCTCATTCTCTCCCTATGCAACTGACACAAACAGTATTGTCTAGTCTCATCGATGCAAACATTAACTCTGGTGCAGTTCCATATTTTAAAGTATAATTATTCTGAAGCATGTTTACTTACAGGTAAGGACTAGGAGGAACTACATTCTGTGATTAAATATAACCTAGCTGGGGCTTTCACTTCAGCTAATAACTTCACATTATTCAATATTATGCAAGTGCAGCCATTAAGATGGACCAGTAATTTGACTCTAGAATGAAAAAATTTCTTTCATGATTATTCTCCCTTTGAATGACCTTTAAAATCACAGCTATAATAACAGTTGTTAGAAACAAATTGAACTTGAATACTATGCTAAGTGTAATGATGTTCAGTACTTCAAAACCTTTGATGATTTTTGTTAGAAAGATATTAATGTTCAGACAGGAAAACAATTAACTAGAAACACATCTTTGATACCAGCAGAATGTCCTTAGATTATGTTTCAAATCTTCAATACACTAAGTGTAAACTTAAGTTTACGTATTTTAGAAACCATTTTCACAAGACTATTTTATGCAAAAGTTTCAGTATGTGTTTTAATTTCTTTTACAAAACCACTAATGTATAACAACAACAACAACAGCAATAACATGTTTTATATTAAAAAAGAGCATTCAAAAGTACCTGCCATCTGCTTCCTTGGCCTTTGCATATTGTAGGTGAATCTTTGTAGATGAAACATGAGGAAGAAGTTCACCAACCTTTGCCCTAGAAAGACAATAACCATTTAATAAATATATCTTGTTCCAAAGTTTCTCCAGTAAAACTGTCATATTTATACCAACACTGAAAAGGAGTCTGATAGAAGAAACAACATAATGGATAAGCTTTGAAGCAACCTCAGTATTTTCAAGAAGTTGCACTTTGTAAGAACTGGAAATTACAGACCGCTTTATGAGCATACAGGCTTGAAGACAGTCTCTTCTCTTCTTTAAGTCTGAGATGTGCAAGCATAAGAAGTGCCAGCCCAACAATTTTTACCTCAGGTGTTCTCTCATTAACCAACGGAAGAAGCACAGTACTAAAACTGTAACCAGAAAGATCTACAAAAGCCAGCAAACTAAGCAGTGGGCCTTTCAGGACAAAGGACATGAGAGACTCCAGAGAGGCTGACCCGAAATCTCACCTCTCTGACTAAAAGATGGGCACTCTTCAAACTGAACCTCCCTCTGCTAGAGTAAACAAAGCTTGTACTTCCCACTTCCCAAATCAAGGTTATCATTAAATGCAAGCTATTCTCCTTAACCAAGTGTTCTCCTGGCTCATTTTGATGCCACTGACAATTCTTTGATGGAATAAAATTTTCATTTTTCAAATAAATGGACATAATATTCCAACCTAATCTTTACAGCAATCATATGAAAGAGGAGAGGTCTTACTGAACTCTCCAATCAGTTCTTAATGTGAGGAGTCCATAAAATGTAATTAGGCCAGAACTGAGCCCTTAAATCTCTCAGAAAATTGGACTTTTCCAATGGAGACTTCACAATAATCAAATTAACCTAAAAAAAAAATTATGATACTGGCTACTCTTGAATCATTTCCAACTGTCCAAATACTCAGTCTCAGCTATGTATGTTATAAAACTAAGAAATCTAATTAATTAAACAGTAACGACACAAATATGGTTACTAAATTCAGTGTGCACTAAATTGAGTGTGGATGTGTGCATGTGCACACACCCACAAAGGACTTGAAACTGCAGGAAACTTGAAACATAACACAAAAAAAGGAAAATAATTATCTCACATTTACAGTAAGACTGTATTAAAACAACATAAATTTCTGAGAAAACCTTTAAGCTTGTATTTGGAACAATAAAATCAATGAAACATAGTTAATGAGGCATTTGTGTTATTCAGAGAATCAATCTTTTCCAAAGAGTATGCCAGCAAATCCTCTGAAATATAACATTTCCCTGAAATCTGTACTTACCAGTTTTTACACCGGATGTATACTGATGCTGCCTTGTCATAATATTGTCCCTTTTCATACAGCTGAGCAGCTTCTGAAAATTGCTACAATATTGGAAATCATTAAAATATATTTCCTCAATTAAGATCATGAATAAATAAATAACCTAATGAAGTCACATATTCACCCTTAACTTTTATTAACTCTTTTGAGTACCTTCATATTTTCCAGAATAGCTCCACAGTCTCTTTTTAGTACCCTACTGGGATGTTTAATGGCCTGGTTTACCCCTCGACGGATATCTCCCATTCGAATGGACATTTGAGCCACTCCAGCAAGGCAAAATTCATCGTGTTCCTGGTACTGGCAATCAATTGAAAAGCAGCAAGTATAGAGTACACATTAGAAAAATGAGGTCACAAAAGCAACAGTAATCAAGCATTGAAACAAACTAACAAAACATTACAGATTTAATAGCATTTAATTTAGAGGTGAATTAAAAATTGGAATTCAAATGAGTCTGAAACATGATAACTTAATGTATATTGTGACAGTACAATGCTATCATTACTAAAAAGGAATTACCTTATTGTTTCCAGTGATTCCCTTCTCATAATGTGCCAGAGCATTAATATAATCACCCCTAAAAGAAAACTGGAAGTTATACAGAAGAATACTTTTAATAGGAAGAGATGGTTACCTTCCTACCACACAGATTATGCACGTATCTGTCTTGATTGAGACATAATGACTGCATAGAAGGTTGTGAGGTATGCGAGAAGTGGACAGTTACACAATGTCACGGCACTTCCTAGGGACTTTAGCAAGCTCTTAGTCAAAGAGGCACTTCCATCTCTCAATTCTGTTGTACAGAGACCAATAAACCTCCCTTAAAAGGCAAAGAATCAATCTGCAAAGCACATCTCAGTCGTCTCAGCTCTACTCCACATTTTTCTAGAAGACAAATGAAGCTAATCTTTGAAATTATTTATAATTTTTGCAGCACAAAATCAAAGGCAATTTTTTTTTCTGGAGTATACTTAGAACTCAAGTTCCAGATGGTTGCATTGCTTCAGCTGCGTCCCTTCCTTCCTTTCTGTGATCAGCAAGCATCCTCTCTCAAAGCCAGGTGTACTGCCAGGGGGAGGGAGTTGTCTACAAACTATTAGTAGGTAAGTTTTTCTTCTTGACTTAGATATTAAACAGACCAGATTTTATCTAGGAAGAATTAACTATAAAATAGACTTTAAAATCATGTCAAATGGTTAATACCTTCTGTCTTTCAGGGATTAGCAGCCTTGAAATTTGACACATCTCTACCTAAATGGTTTAAGAAAATGAAGGCTAATAGATATTTAAAGAAAGACAGGCAAAAGGCATGGCTTTCAACCAGTGTAAGAAGTGTTAAATGATTTGGACTTTCTCTATTTTCCAAGCACTTGCCTGCAACAACGTAATTAGTAGATGATAATATATAGTGGGACCTACCAGTTGCAAAGAACCTACATGTACCGAAATCAGTCAAAAGGAACTATGAGTTGCTAACATGTCTCTAGCATGAAGGATTCCTTGCAAAACTCCTCTTCCTCATACTACAGCTGCAAGACCTCACTGAATCATCTCTCAGCAGTGCAGTCATCTGAAGTACCTCAATCTTGTGTTCTTCTATTAAGCATGAGTATTGGTTTAATATTCTTATACTACAACCTTAAAGGAGAACTTACATGAATTCAAGCTGCACTGCATATTCCTTTGATATGAAAGGGATTTGGTCTGGGGCCAGACGCTTAGCCAGCTGAAGTGCTCTGTCCCAGTGCTGCAAGTCTTTTCGCATCTATTAACAAAGAACAGTAATATTTTCTGATGCAAGTATCAAATTTGGGATTCTGTCCTTAACTTTAAATTACTCTAAATACAAATACTGAATTAATATTCTACAAAGATTCAGACAATTTGAGAGACATTCACCCTCGAAGAAGGTCTGTTAGGATGACCCTGGAAATGACAGGCCTGTCAGTCTAATTTCTGTGCCTTGTAAAATTACAGAGAAGATTATTCCCAGAGTTATTGAAAAACACTTGAAGGACAATGCAGTCATTGGTCACAGCCAGCACGACTTCATCAGAGCAAAGTCCAGCTTGACAAACTTAATTTCCTTTTAAGGTAACCCACCCAGCTGATCAAGGACAGCCAGTTGATGCAATCCTTTGGGATTCCAGTAAAGCTTTCCATACTCTCTTAAAGTATCCTTCTGAACAAAATGTCCAGCACACAGCTGGATAAACACATCGTGGGTTGGGTGAGCAATTGGCTCATGGGTCAGGCACAAAGGGTTATAGTGAGTGGGGTGATATCAGACTGGGGACCTGTCACTAGAGGGGTTCCACAGAGCTCCATTCTCAGGCCTGTGCTTTTCAACATCTTTATTAATGACTAGGTCACAGGACTCAAAGGTACAGTAAGTAAGTTTACTGATGATACTAAATTGGAAGGAGCTCTTGACTCCCTCAAAAGCAGGGAGGCCCTGCAGAGACCTAGCCAAATTAGAGGGCTGGGCACTCACCAACCACATGAAGTTTAACAAAGGAAAGTGCTGGACTCTGCACCTGGGACAGAGCAACCCTGTATGTACAGACAGACTGGGGAATGAGAGGCTGGAAAGAAGTGCCACAGAAAGGGATCTGGGGGTCCTGGTTAACAGAAAGGTGAACATGACTCAGCAGTGTCCCAGCAGCCAGGAGGGCCAAGCGTGTCCTGGGGTGCATCAGGCACAGCAATGCCAGCCGGGCAAGGGAGGGGATTGTCCCGCTCTGCTCTGTGCTCGGACAGCCTCACCTTGGATATTGTGTGCAGTTTTGGGCACCACAGTGTAAGAAGGGTATAAAGCTGTTAGAAAGTGTCCCAAGGAGGGCAACAAAGATGGTGAAGGGCCTTGAGGGGAAGCCGTATGAGGAGTGGCTGAGGGCACTTGGTCTGTTCAGCCAGAGGAGGAGACTGAGGGGAGACCTCATTGCAGTTACAACTCCCTTGTGAGGGAAAGAGGAAGAGGGGCAGACACTGATCTCTTCACTGTGGTGCTCAGAGACAGGACCTGAGGGAAAGGCTTTTAGCTGTGTCAGGGCAGTTTTATGTTGGATATCATTTAGGAACAGGTTCTTCCCCCAGAGGGTGGTTGGGCACTGGAACAAGCTCCCCAGGGAAGTGGTCATGGCACCAAGCCTGACAGAGTTCAATAAGTGTTTGGACAGTGCTCTCAGGCACATGGTGTGACTCTTGGGGTTTTCCTGTGCAGGGCCAGGAGCTGGACTCAATGATCCTTGTGGTTCCCTTCCAATTCAGGATAGTCCATGATTCTAGTCACACAGTGGCAAGATCAAAACCATAAAAGCGCAAAACTATCAGAAGGTAAAATATTCCAACATTAATCTGGAAATTAAAATAGCAGAAAATATACACATCTTAAATGAATACCTCAAGAGCAGCAATAGGACAGGAGGATGCCAGATACAAATCCTGAGCCAGATTAAAATCACTAGTAAACATTGCAAGATGTCCTGCTAAAAGGTTGTGGTCTTCTATACCCTGTAGAAAGACGCAGCAGGTGTCCAAAAGAAGTAGTACAAAAGAAAATAAATACTGTATGAATAACATAATCTATTAAGCAAAATAAAACAAAATAGTAAAACAAAATATCCTTACATTTTTCAATGATTTGTACTGGATTCTACAAACCAGAAAAAGCCCTCATGTGCCACTAATGCTAACGCTGTCTAAAATCAGCAATTTGCAGAAGCATAATTTTAAGGTACTATTTCACTTTTAGATGTATAAATGCAATCTGGTTTTGGTTTGGATTTTTTTTTAATATCAGTCTTCAACATCTTCTCAAAAATAACAAAAGGAAATAAGAGCCTGCCAATGCCTGAGACATGAATATATTCTGCTGTTCTCAAGCAAATGCAGAAAGAAATACTGTGCAGTCCAGGAGAGACTGCAACCACTTCAAGAGAAAACCAAGCAAGAAGTCTGTAGTTTGGACACTTTATCCTCTATATCCCTTGAAAGCAACTCAACTTCTGCTGGAACAAAAACAATCCCTTACCTGCACCCCACCAAAAACAAGAATTCAGCAATTCTTAAAGAAGAATTAAATTACCCTATTTCCTGTGTAAGACTTTACATTTTACCTTTATCTGCTCTAGTGACATCACCATCCCAGCATTACCAGATGTTCGATAAACACGTATTGCAAAATCCACATCCATATGATGTAAGCAAGCTTTGGCCAGCTCATTCCAACAAGACTGGTCATTCAGAAGTCTGCAAACCTCCCATGCTTCAGAAAACCTATAGAAGGTAAAACACATTAACTATTTTAATTTTAGGTGTTACTCATACCCAAAACTCCCCCTCAGCATTTTTTTCCTCTCTGTTAGAGAAAACATAAAAAACATTTACCTCTAAGCCACGGAGAGAGAGATGTATCAGGAAGAAAGCAAAAATACAAATGAGTACCTTAGAGTTCTACTTCCCTTGTTCCTACCACACTTTTTCAGGAAACCCCCTGCTTTCCCTACTCTGGCATTCTTTCCATTATACTGATTTTGCATTGCTTCATTACAGTGGGAGGAGAGTACACTAGAAGCATCTTCAGCCAGTTTTGGAGGAGCCACTGTCACAAAACCCCAAATAAGTCTTGAAAAAAATTACTTTAGGCTTTTACTCGACAGTGAAAGAAACCCGAATCACCACTGGGTCACTTACTTTGTTTGGTCTGCCTGGAGAGCTATGTGAACTTACAGATCAATCTAATTTATCAACAATCAGCAGGATACTTTAAAATCACCAGGATATGCTGTATTGAACTATAAGCAGAGAAGAAAACAATTTACACAATATAATTAAAGTGCAGATGTACCTTTTCAACATTAGAGTCTGAGTAAGCATTTGTCTCAGCATATCAGGTCCAAAGTCTTTCAAATTGCCAAGGAAACTGTGAGTACTCAAATAGATGTTGTTTGTTTTCCCACTTGGAGTCTGACAAGTTAATTCTCCATTATACAACAACAAAGGTTTATGGGAATAGGGGACTTCCGTGCCACCTGCCAAAATAATCCTTGATCCTAGATTCAAAGATCAGGAAGAAAAAAAGACATCTTGTAAAAATCCCTACATGGTAAAAAGTATAGCAAGCAGCTGAAACTAGGTATATTTGCAGGGCATTAATTCAAGATCTGTAATTCTGGCAGTCAACAGCAACCATACAAGCACATATCTTTCAGTAAAGTAAATACACAGAATTTAAAGCTTCTAAACCAGTAAGGTCCTTTTCCAAATGTTTGTAGGTAAATTTCAACGTTTCTCTGTCGCAAATACAGAAATGGCTATGTTTACAACTTTAATACTTTAAATGAATACAAGTTTTGTGACTCTGATGCAAGTTTTGTCACCCTGATCATGAGATTTTTCTCATGAATGCTTCAAAACACAACTGAAGCAAAATGTGTAAGTTTCAAATGAAATATTATAATAGCAAGAAGCTTAAGGAGTTGTTGAGACCAAAATGCCTTGAAGCCTTACAAGAGAAACCTACAAAGTAACTAGTTTTCTATTCATCAGTTGCACTTCAAATCTTCCGCAGTACTATTTATTTTTATATGCATTTTATTTAAGACAAATGAAGATTCCGAACATGTTTTACTTTATTAACTAAAACAGTGAATAACCTTTTTAAAGAGCTTATGGTACCTTGAATGGCATCCTTATGAAAAACGTAAGTGTATGCTTTATCATCATCAAAAGCAACAAAAACACCTTTATCCATTGGCCAGTTTTCCCACAGGATTCCCTTAATGGTTGGTGAGAAGTCTGGAATCTCATACACTCTATCATTTACCTACATATAATGCAAAAGTAAAATTACTACCAAGTGACTAAGGCGAGAAACAAAATATTCATCCCAGTTGAGATTAAAAATTTTAAAAATAATGTAAGTAGTGCAGAAATAGGAAAATTGTTTTAAGAAAAAGTTTTCTTATAAGCAGTGATTCTGAATAACATGAGTTTAACTTTGAAGTAGAGAAAATACACATTATATAAATGATATTTACTACTCTTAAAAAAAAGGTATGGTGAGGGGCAGTGAAACTGGCTAGATTATCTGTATTTAAATACACAAACACATACATTTTTGAAAATTACCGATCAGGAACTTAGTACAATGAAATTGTCCTGATCTAGTATGACAGATTTTATTTCCTCACATTACCATTAAATTATCTTCAAGCCTCCTTGCCAATTTCTTCCATCAGCACACATGCTGGAGTGACAAAATATTCTTCATTTTCTATTAAAAACACTAAATAGTTGAAGAGCCTGCTTGTAAATATATTGTATTGGTATCCCACACTAACTTACTGGACAATAGACAAAGCCATCACTTTTGTCATCTATGAAAGCCATCCTGGTTCCATTGGGATCTGGAAAAACCTTTCTCACGCTGACGGGATGCCGATATTCATTCACATATTGCCAGTCTTCAATGTAGAAATAACGAATAACTCCAGTCTAATGAGAAAGAATAGAAAATGTTACTAATTACATCAGTCAGTGGCAAGCAGGTAATTAATTTGGCTGTAGTGTCTTCCATCCTAGAGTACTGAGTGTTCAAAAATCTACTTCCAAGTGGGTTTTTTTGCTTCTTTCTCACACCCTGTTTTGGGTAAGACAAGAAAAATTTTTGTGAGGCAAAGAAAGGATTTGGTAGGTTTGAGAGGTTTTCTGTTAGTTTTGATATTTATCTTCCTCTGCTTTGTGGAGACAAGTGTTTACTGTGCAGTTCTCTAAACAAATGAAATGCCTGTCTCATTGCTGAGAGAAGCTTAATCTTAAAAAAAAGCTGTAAAATTTGCTTCCAAGGAAGAACCACACATTCTTAAAAAGAGAGGTACCTAACTCAGGGAATAAAAGCAATCAAACTGATTTGCGATTAAAGGTATATTTAAAAAAATGCGGCTTTTGACATCAGTGGTAGAATTTGCACACATCAAATGGATTGGTTGCAAATTTAGTACTTAAAATTTACCAGCACCAGTTTAGGTACTGAGGAGGTGGGAAAGGCCTCATCTGCTACAAAACCACTCAAGTTATTAAACCAGTGATAAAACCAGAGATAGTGGTTCTGCCTTTCCTCTGGAAGGTCGATACACCAGTCGATACCACAAAGAGCACCATACTACAGTGCTGAATGTGCCCAGTATTCTCAGTGCCAGAAAATATTAAAAGGACAAAAACCTACCCTCATGCATAGAAAAACCTCCAGAAAAATCCATAAGCATGTCCACATTCTTCTTCAGTGCCCTCTTTCATTCCTATCCTTGTTGAAACATGTAAAAAAATTCTCTTTGGACAAAGGCTTCAGTAGCAAGTCAAGGCTTTCATTTATGCTATGACACTTGTATACATCAGTCCCTTTTTGTCCACATTTTTCACATCACCACTTCAATCATCAATTTTTTATGGCAAGTGCTATGTTTTTTCTTATATCTGGAAGACATTTTGATTGCCAACCCTCTCACTAATGCAACAGAATTAAATTCTGCTATTAAAAGCAGTGTTTTGCAACAAATGCTAGTAAAAGCAAAACTTAACCTTCCTGCCAATGCACGTCCTATAAATGCAACAGTAAAGGAAGCTGGATGCAATTTTGACTGTATTTGCTCAAAGTTTTTCTAGAATCCACTCTAAAATTCACAGACACACCCTTTGTTTTGCTAAAAGCATGAGCAGTAATCCAAATAATTCAGACATAAATATATTCCATCTAAAAAGATCTTTAAAAAGAAGTAATACTCACATCTGTACCGTATATGAGGAAGTCACTAGTTAAAGCATGGCACAGAATTTGGTATTTATCATCATCTGCTGGGAAAAGTCGAGTTTCTCGTTCTTCCTGAGCACCCAAATCCTCACTTTCTATCTAAATATAAAGAATAGAATTAACTGAAAAACTCCACTGTTAACAATAGGGTATCACAGTGTTGCTTATATCAAAATGTAAGAAAATGAGATGAAAAAAAACTTGCATGTGCATCCCTTGAGAATCCAGCATCTGCTTCTGTCACACTACTAGAGATGTTTAAAATAAAACTTGTTAAATAGCTGACAAGAAAATGTTTTTCTTCACCTGTTCTAGTCTAGGTTGTATTTCTAAGTCTAGAGAAACTCAGCTCTACATTTTCATTAGCCAGCAAAACTGTTCTGAAGAATTTTTAACTTTTATCTCCATTAACTGAAGATCATTCCATATTATTTAATTCTAAAAATTACATTAACTTGTTCAGCTTATATCAACTCATTAGTTCAACAATCCAAATGCCAGAGCTCTTACCATATGCAACTGGACTTTACCCTCAAAGAGAGCAGCAGCATAATCAGAATTAAGGTGCATACTTGCTACTGTCCCCAGGTACTCCACATCTTTAAGCTTTTTTACATCTAAAGGATTCAAAGAGAAAAGATAAGGTAAAAATATTTTGATGTTGTATAGGTCTTCACTTATCATCTAAATTTGCAGCTGAGTAAGCAGATGTGAAAAACGTACAACTGAGCAGAGAGGGGACAAGTCACACATAAAGAGACTTTCTTCTTAGCAGTCACAACTGGTTAGAAAGTACAAGAGAAACTCTTTTCCTATGCAACTCTGACTAGTATTCTTACAGTTTTAACTAACTTACTGTCACTGAAAAAAGGGGATGCTCAGAACAACATGAAAGTTTTAAATCCACCATCCAAAATTTGGACACAGCATAACCAATTTTTCCTTATCCCACACAAGCAACATGAACATCTGCCAAATTGAGAATTTAAACTCTCTGATCATAGTTCCTAGGTACTTTGCCAAACATAGTACTTAAAGGCACAGATATATAATGTCTCAAAAGCCTGAAGTCCTTCACTGATTAACAAGATGATGTGAAAAAACCAAGTAAGCAACAGTCTACATTTCATGACCAATACCTCAAACAAGAAGCTTTATTGTTATTATTTACAATGCCTTGCTGTAACTGCTTCAGCCTGAGAAGATTATTATCCCATCCCAACAGGACCATACGGCAATTACAGTTTTTATTGTACAATGTGGAATGTCCAGAATTCCTAAACACAATACTAAATTCATAAAATAAGACAGAGTGCTGCATTAGTTTTAAGAGAACTAAATTTATCCTTACTATTCTCTCCAAGTGCATAAAACCAAGCCCGATTGTTCATTCCTACAGCCAAATGATAAACACCAATAGCAACAAAACTGGGCTCTACTTCAACAGAGACTGTGACTGGTAGCTCCTGTAAGAAAACAAAACAAAATAATCCCATTTTCAATGCTTACTTTAATGCTTTCAATGCTTAGTTTAATTATATCTACATGAAGTTTAAAAGGAAGAGGTTATCATACTTTCTCCACATGGTTTGCTATGGTGACTTCAAGAAGAGAAGTGAGGTATGCAATCCGTGTACTGCAAGCATCTCCAAGTATTGGAAGCTTTGTCAAGAAAACATGGAGGGATCCTCTTTGTGTAGATACTGCCAACAGCTGTCCATCATCTGTCCAAGCCATCTGATCTACACCTAAAACATTCACAAGTTTCTGTAAAAAATATAATCCTTTCTTTAACTACTGTAAACAACAGTTATTTTGCTCTAAACTGTGAAAATGGTAGGAACTAATATCTAGAATATATGTACTAATGTACGCAAAGATAACCAATTAATATAATTCCAAGATTATTTAGAATCACTCAAATCAAACACATAATTTACTAATACAGCATTTTCTGAGAGTGAAGACTTCACAGAATCACAGAATGGTTTGAGTTGGAAGGGACCGTAAAGGCCATCTAGGTGCAAGCCACCTTCCACTAGACCAGATTACAGATCTGTTACAAAACTGATCAACACTCCTCCTCTTCTCAACATTGACAGTTCAGGCAGCACATTCAAAGTGATCCATAGTATTGGAAGCAGCTGAGCAGAATTCAATCTTATTCCCCTTACTGCCAAATTAGTAAGTACTAAACACAGAAATGGAGTTCCTCAATGTCTGTTCCTCAATGTCTGAAAATGCCATTAGAAAAACCATATTCTAACTGACTAATACCAGCATTCTAAGGGAGACAGGGAAAGTGTTGTGCTGAAAATACCCTAAATTTCTTTAAAAAATGTAAAAAAGGAAGGTTCTTAGAAATAAAAATGCTGGAGGCAACCAGCAACTTGACAACAACTGAAGCATTAACAAACACTACATGAGGAGATAAGGGTGGAAACTCACTACTCAAGAAAATAGTTTTGTAACACTGCTCTGGAAGCCACAGGCACAAGTCCTGTACATCAAGACGAAAACAGATCAAGTATCATATGTTAGTACAAGAGATGCTGAAAAGCACAAAAAAAGAGTGGAAAGAAGCAGAAACCAGTTAAGTTTATTACTTTAGTAATCTGAATAGACTGTATTATGGATTCCAAACTGCACAACACTAACTGATCAAATATTCCGAGAGCCGTACTTCTCTATACTTTGAATAGCTAAAGTATGTTCCCATTTTGCTACAGGTCACCTAATAAATACAAGTTGGGAAAGTGGGAGTTTTTGAAAAATTCTATATTTACACAGTTTTTCCAATAGCAGTACTTTCACTCCATAAACAGAGACACTGTCAAAATTCCAGTTTACTTAATTAGCAAAAATTTCTATCCCCGTGGCAAAAGTTAACATACCTTTGTTTTCATCATCCAAGTTAATTATGGCATACATTTCTCTCATATCTGTCAGATCATGGATTTTAATGCTATAACAAAAATAAAGAGTCAGTCATCCTCACTCATCTAAATCTCAGTCATCATAAACAGGAAGAAACCCAATCCAATCAAGACAGCTTAATGGAGCAAAAAGTAGAGCACAAATGCAAAATGCCTTCAATTTCCTAAAAAACAATACATTGTTATCCATCACTGTAAACAGGGTACCACTATGCCACAGTACAAAAATATTTGCTCAGAGAACTAAAATTTGAGGAAAAGGCACAAATCCAGTTTTAAAGTATTCAGGGTTGGAAAACAGACTGTTATTCCCTTTTGATCTGTTATAGCATTTTAGTTTAAAAACACATTACTGACAGACACATAGGGCTTGAAACACAGATGCAAAAAACCATTTTCAATCCTGCTGCATATAAAAGGGACAGAGCGAGTGTTTACTTATGCTGTCACGTCACTCAATGCATGTTAATCCACTCCCTAAAGAAATAACCCTTTGTACAATAACTCAAGTGCTTGAAGTTGCACCATGTTTTGCTCCCAAGTTACACCACTCTTGATGTGCAACTGTCATAAATCAGCAGTTGGTCCTACCCAGAGATGAGGACAGAGAGAACAGTTTGACTCCTACTATGACATAGCTCCTCTTTTGCTGAAGAATTCAGATACCACGGAATTAGGGATTAGCAGATATGGAGCTAAAGGAGCTACTCTATCATATGCACAAAACATTTTGGAAAAACTCCAGTGTATTTAATTTTTTTTTCCTTAATTGCTCACACTTTCCGACTATTGTCTAGACTGCAGGTAAGACCAAACACCAAAGAGGAGGATATCAGGTATCAGCATACTCAGTACAGATTTAAATTAATTTTTCTCCTTTTATTAAGCAGATGTTTATGCTCAATCAATAAATCTTAGTAAAGAAATTTGGACTTTTTTATAGCCAAGCAACGTAACAGACGAAGAATGACTCAAAAGGAGTAATTTATACTAAAGTTTATTTCTTTTCTGTTTACATTTAATTACATTAATTCCAGTTGCAGAGATTTTTGTCAATAATAGTTTCTCCTAACTCTAGGCAGAGCAGCAGTTCCACAGAGCAATTCATCTTGCCTTTTCTAAACTCATTTCTTAGGGAGCCTTGAAGCCATAGGAAGCATAGCGTGAATGCCCAGTAGCTACAGCTCTGGGGTATAAATTCCATTCTTTATGTATAAAACTACCACTTACCAGTTGTCTCCACATGATGCAGCTTTGTTTAATGACTGTGATATAGCAATGCTGCTTAGATTATCCTTATGATTATGAGCTTGAAAGACTTCTTGTCCTATTTCACGAATGTGTGTAGAAATGACTACAAAACACCCTTGTGAGAAACCAATCATAATGTAGCCATCACCATACCTGTTACAAAAAAGCAACAATTTAGAAAAGAGATCTATTAATGCAATATACAAAAAGCATTTTCTTTCAGACTGCTGAGATACTGTCAATGCCTCCCAGTAACAGAAAAAATAAACAAATTAGGAGAATTTATATATATCATGTTGAACCATATAATGTAAAATAGGTTAAGGGAAAACTATCACAGGTCCTTAAAGGACAGAACCATGTTTGTGCCCAGATGACTTGTAAGTCATCTTTATTCTCTCCTGCATTCTATAATGCCACTTCATTTTCAGCAAGCTGCATACATAGCAGTGATGCCAGGAGAAAGATTTCTGGTACCTTCATTGAAATAAGCATACCAGAAGATGGCAACTTTCATTTCAAGGTTCTGGCCAATGTGGTTTCGTCAACAATAATGCCAGTCACTGTGCCCTTACGGGCACTGCAAACACAGTGGAAGTACCAGAGCAACAAACTGTATTTGTGAATATTCTGTTTACTTTTCATAGTGTCAAGTAGAAATAATGAGGTTAAGGCACAAATAGTTACAGCATGTAAAGATGAAGTCGAACAACATCTCATTAGCTTAATTGCAAGAAATATCATTGCAACGGAAACAGCCCAGGTATGCCTTGTTACACATGGTCATAAACTAAGAAAGACATAGCTTCAGGTTTTCTTATGGTTGTAGTGTAAAGGGATGTCAATTCCACACTGACTGAACAGGCATTAAAACACAAGCTGTCACGATTCAAAGATACGGAAATAGTACAGCTACTTTTTTCGTACAGATCTGAAACTTCTAGCTTAGGTTTTCTTCATAGGAACATTACCAATGGTATTGCAGAATAAGGAGGCTACAAGAGCTTTGCACAGCTTTGCAAACCAAAAAACTAGCTGAAGGACACAACTCCACCCCTAGCTCTTTCATTGGCAACTCATCCAAACAGAAAACAACCCATAAACCCCTCAGTTTAATCTTCTGTCAAGACAGCAACACATTAGTCTTTGAAGCTGAGCATACCAACAGTGATTCTGTTGGAAAATACTGTTTTTATAGCTATTGAATCATCAAGTAGAACAGCTACAAAATGTAGACTACTTTGTGCTCAGAGAAGAATTACTGAAAAATCTACAATAGATCCAAGAAAAATCCAGTCTGACCACGGGATAGATGATTTTGTTTCCAGCATTTATTAGAACTACTTGGAAAATACTCAGCTTCTTAATACTACAATAATTAATTAAGAAAGTTTTGCTCACCATTTGTAGGTTACAATACTGCCGTAAGGCTGCTGAAATTTCAGATCAATTGGGTTATCAGGATCATTCAAATTAAAAAGGAAGAGAGTCCTCTTGCCAACCACTGCACTTACCTGCCAATGAATGAAAAGAAAAATTAACATGAGAAGAATGACATAACTTTAAAGTAAGGGCCTACATCTTCACTAAAAGATGAGATTAAAGAATTTGAATAATCCTTAAGAATCCCATGGATCTCAATTCTGAATCTTTATCAACAGCAGAAGAGATTTTCAGGATATTCCTCTGTGTGAGCCAGTGGTTCACAAATCTAAATGCAAGCTCAGCAGAACACATAGCTCAAATTCAAGACTTTCTCCTGCAGAAGTCAGCTCCATTTCCTCAGAAGAAAAGGCAACAGGTCACATGGAGTTATCCTGTTAGATTACTCCCACTTGAACTACAGTATTTTGTAGTGACTTCTTACTGTGCTTTCCCTGGTTGATACTCTTTCATCAGTCTTCATAACTGAGAACTGCATGTCACTGGGATCTGAGCTGACTGAGGTCTGCAAGAAAGAAGTTCAGACTGAGAAATCAATAGTTAATGTTGCACATACTGATGATAAATAATTGCATTATTCCTGCCCTGTACAATTTTGCATAAAGACAGAGAAAGTTGTTACTGCATTTAGTAGCAAAACCAAGAAAATCGTTGGAGAAAATGTGACCTCAGTTTGGATCTTAATGACATGTTAGCATAAAATATATTGGAAAAAAAAAGCTCCTTGTCCTTGAAAGCACTGGGATTCAAAAGGCACAAACTCCCATAGGTCCCAGCTTTCTTGGGAGCCAGGAGTATTAATGTACACCTTAAAATCAAATGTTCATCATAAATACTACCTGTCTTATAGTATCCCCTTCCTGATTGCTTATAGTAATCATTTTGTCTTCACCACCTAAAGCAAGGAGGTTTTCAGTACTCCAACAGCCACAAGTAATCCTTTTAGTGTGTTTACCTGAAAAAGAAAAAAGCCTATACAATACAAATCAAACACAACCACAAAAAAAAATCTGTGATGGAAATGTACTCCGTTCGGCCACTCAAACAGATTCTCAGAATGTGAAACAACCTGTCAGAGCAAGAGCCTTTTAAAAAAAAATCTTCTGCTCTCAGATGGAAGACTTTTGGCCCTATACAAAACAGCGCAGCCCCTGTTCTTCCATTTCTTTGCATCATATTTCTGGGGATTGTGTTATATCCTTAGCCTTTATGCCCAGAGGTACCCTAAGGAGGTAAGAAAGAGTAACTTAGCAACATGAACAACCACACAAATCCTTTGCAAGAAAGATAATACAAGTCTCCCACGAGGCAGTAAGGCAGTATTAGGTATTTGTATATACATTTAACTTAGTATACTATACAAATACTCTGCTGAGTACACCAAACCAGAAGGTGCAAGTTGAGTACGAGCACATTTTTTACCTGCATGTTCATACAGAGAACTGAATAGGAAACTGTATATTAGCAAAATTCCTCTAGCACATGTGCCAGAGTAGTTTCAAACCAATCCATACCAAGAACAGAAATCTTGCGAGAAGTCTGACGGTTATATATGAGTAAGTTTCCCTTTGTTGTTCCAACAGCAAGTAAAGCTCCAACTCGAGACCATAACAAGAAAGACATTGCATCCCTACAACAAAGAAAAATTTTACTTTGTATAGTAGAGATTCCTTTCACGTCCTCACATATTAAAACATTTTGCATAAGTCTTTAATTTCTATGAGTCACACACACCAAGGAGAACTTTTAAATTAAGAAAATGCTCTCCACAAATATCAGAATTATTTAAGTATGCACAAGATAGTAAAAGTAATAAAAATTTGTATGAGGTAAAATAACATGACTTGTACAAATCAAAATGTGTCTGCAAACATCAAGAGTCTTTGATGGAATCACTGATAATTTTCCAGTCACTTTTTGTATTTTTTTTTTCTACCTCAATAACCCTATGCATTTAGCCAACTCAAAAGTGAGTAGGTCTGGTTCTAGTCGAAGTAATAAAGAAGTTAGAAAGATCTAATTTAACTTGAAGTTTCCGATACAGCAAGGCTTATGTTGATGTATATTTAAGGCTATACAGACACTATACATAATGTTAAAAAACAAAGAGCCTCTTAAGCAAGAAAAATCTAAATCAGAATTTTCTAATTAGCGCAGTCCCTCCCATCTTTTTAAATTTCAGTGTAGGCATGCAATAGAATTTGAAAGAAATTTGAGATATTGACATGCGAAATGACCTCCAATATATATTTGGTTTGCATATGAGGGTGCTTTTCTAATTTCAAAAAGGGGAGGATACCAGAAAAGCCTGATTATCACAGCATTTATGTCTTAGTGCTAACACAGTGCCAAAAAAAGGATTAGGGACTTCCATTGATATATACTGCTCAAGCAAGACTGCCTCCAGTAAGCAATTTACCTCCAGTATTAGACAGAAAGATCATGAAGGAATTGCAATTAACTGCAGACTCCATTCTGTTAAGTACCTTCTTTTTTGCTTGCATGCTGGTAGGTTACTCCTCTCCCCCCAGTATTTGTTCACACATGAAATGGTACAATATGGTCTATTCATTCACACAATACAACATATGTATAACATACATCTTAACAAACACAGGACAGAGTTGTTTCCACTCCTTTCCTACAGGAAGAATGTTTACGTAGAATGCGAGAGTTTAGTGGAATAGACTCAAAGAAGCCGAAAGTTTAATTAAGTTAAACCAAGCTTATTCGTTAACCCAATGCTTGATTGTTATGCAGACCCCAGAAGAGTTTAAAGTCTGTGACCAAATTCAGAAAGGTAAGGCTTTGAACCTTAGATACCTCCTTCCATCTTAAATCAGTCTACTTTGTGAACAGCATTTTAGCTCCCTTATAAATCTGGGTGAAAAAAAAATCCTAGCACCACTGATATCACTTCCCTTACTTTTAAGCTCCCTTTATCTGGTGTGAAAGACTTAGGACAAAGAGTACCCAGGACAGATACACAAAAAAATTCATCCATCCTTGTTGCTACCACAAAGTCGAAACTTTGAAGAGAAGCTCTCTAGAGACTCTGGCACTGCTGACACTCAAAAAAGAAACAAATGCTCTGTAAAACCCAAAATCCCCATCCACAACAAACACTTCAAAACCAGCAAATCATATAAAAAATAATTTAGCAACAAACTGTAGCATATTAGTTTAATTAGTATATCTGAGGACTCCAATAAAAAGATGATCTTGCAATATAGCCTCTACATCAACAAGTCACAGTGGTCCCAGTCTTTAAATACATGTTAAAAAAAAATTCTTACCTCATGCCACTGTCTACTTGGCTTGTTTTGTTTGTGATTGCATCCCACAGAAATATGGTGCTAGATTTGTCTGTGATTATTGCTAAAGTATCTCCATCCTTATCCCAGTCCATAGCAACACAGTTACTGAAGAAAAGAAAAAAAATCACTAAGAATGTTAAAATGTGTTTGTAAGCATACAGAAACAGCCAGAACTGTGCAGCTGAGTCCCTGTCCTTCCCTTCCCCTCCCCTACAAACCCCTGACGTATTGCAGATTTACCTGTAAACTAGTTTAATAGAAAAAACCTTTTCCTCAAATCTCATCGAAATAACAGGGGCTGAGAGGAAGGTCATAAAAGGCACTGCTACCTACGTTCTAGTACTTGAAATACTGTCACTTTGATTTTCAAGAGACAGTGAAAGTCCTCTGTAAGGTTCTGGTTTGTTAGAGAGTATTCAGAGTTGGGATCATTCTTCTGATAGTACACCTCTGATTTCATGCAGCTTTCCTCACTTACAACAGTTTTCTGGAGAGACTGTGCATTTATCATACCATGTGCAAAACACTGCACAGAAAGAGCAGGGCCATGGATATTACCAAGCCAAAGAGACTGACAGAGCCAGCCCATATTATGAATGACACCTAATCCAAACAGCAAGATGTGATGGTCAGTGAAATACAAGTGAGTCTGGTAAAGACAATGAGAATTGCATCTCTTGGTTTGGTGCAAGGTGGCAACTACCATGAACTGCAAAAACTGGATTTCTAGAATTCTTGAGGACCTAAGTGATTCTGGCTCATATTTACCAACAACACAGGGCTATGTAAGTGATGATCTGGAAATTAAAGTTATACTCTTGACTAGAGGTTTCAGTCTTAAAGACTTAGTAGGAGTTTTGCCTTGACTAAGGGACTATCTCAATCAAAATTAATCAGGTAGTTAAAATAAAAATTTCCATGATGACTAAGAGCAGTTAAAGTGCTAAGAAGAGATGAGCAGTACACAAACAAAACTACATGAAATAGTAATGGTACCCAATAAAAATGTATTTATTGAGCAAACCAGTATGATGATCCAATGTCACACCATTTTTCCCTAGGGAGGTTTCCCCTGGTTCATATCCAGCCTGTTCCTATGGTCTGACTGCCTTTTAAGAAGTTCGATGTATGTTCCAAAGTACACGACTTTTAAAATTTAATCTGAAAAAAATCCAGTTTGTAGACTCCCATACGACTCTTTGATGTGAACAAAAGTGTGATAAGCTGAAAAAAAATTACTCACTTCAAAAGTATCGTCTTGACCTAAAGCAACAATGCAAATGTGTACATTTATGCCACTGATGTAAACAGAAACACTAAACCAAAAGACTCTTTTCCTCGGTAAAGCCATGATAACAAACTGTTAGAAAATCAACAGTAGCAAGAATGCAAGGATATACTGTACACAATCTCATTATGATCCTTCTTAACGTGATAGGTCTTTTTTTTACGTTGTGATGACATAATTTGTCTTCTCTTCCAGGTATGTTCACCAGAGATAGTATAACTCCCTACAAATTTCTCACATTGTTGAAGTATCCCACCAGAAGAGAAGCATTTTGAAAGAAAACAACAAAGAAAATAATTTAAACCTTAGTACCTACCCTGGTAGGCTGATTTCATTTCTCTTCTGACCATGACGATCAAAAATCTTCACAGCACGATCACCTCTAAAAAAGATTAATATATGGAATAATTCCCTTTCTTTATCAGTAATTTTGATGGACAAATGCAATAAATAGTTGCAATCTTACCCTGTTACAGCAAGAAAATTTCCTAAAGTTTTCTGCCAAATAAACTGCACAGGGGAACCAGACCAAGCTTTTTCATACAGACTGAATACTTGCTGGGGAAAAAAAAAAAAAAGTAGAAAATGATACATCTTAAAATCATAAGCATATAAAAATACTACAATTTCCTAGCATGTTAGCAACTGAGTATAGCAGAGGCAACCCCCCCCCCCAACCAATCCAAACACAACTTCTGTGTGATTCCAGTGCACCAAAGTACCAAAATTCCACATAAAAGTTCTTTCAATTTGAGTGGAAAAAACTGAAGTTTCTTGTGCTGGGTGTCTGTATAGAGAACCATGACTCTATCAAAACTATTATTTTTGCCTCTTAGTTACAAGAACAAAAAAATTGCATGAGACTCTCCCCTTCTAGTTCAAAGACCACAATGTTAATAGTTGTCTAAATTTAATCGAAAAGTCTGGGACCAGAAAGCATCCTTAGTCTGTAAAACACAGAAGGCTCAACATTTACTCTTTAGGAGATATGTAACCTTTTTGTTACTCTGAATTGCTGGGTCTTAAAAGCTAAGATCTCAAAGCAACACACTGTAGAAAGAGATTGTGACTTTCAACTGATAAAATTTCTGAATGTCCTCTTCCTTTCACACTATCCATAGACTTTTTCTGTAACTTGGGTGTAAGATTAAGCCCATAAGTTTGTTTCACAGCTTGCTATCGTGAGTTATTTCCCTAGGTGTCATAAGATAAACACCAATACCTGGTGTCCACCAAATGCCTGTCAGGCTTGCTTAAGTCTGCCACAGGTTCATATCCCTTCTTTTGGGTCAATGTAAACTGAAGCATTCTTCGCACTGAATCTGCATTCTACTCACAAGAACGGCAAAAATACAACCACCATATGCCACACTCAAACTACATCTCACAATTACGTTTGATTTTGAAATAAAATTTAATAAAATCTTAGTCCGGAGAAGGGCCACCAAGATGATTTGACAGATAGAGCACCTCTCCATCTATGAGGAAAGGCTGAGAGAACTGGGATTGTTCAGCCTGTAGAAGCGAAGCTTTGGCGTGACCCAATTGTGGGCTTTCAGTACGTGGAGGAAGCCTACGACAAAGATGGAGAGGGACTATTTATACGGCCGTGCAGTCACAGACCAGGGGTAATGGCTTCAAACTGAGAGAGTAGGTTTAGATTACTTATTGAGAGGAAGGTATTTGCTGTGACAGAGGCGAAGCACCGGAACAGGTTTCCCACAGAAGTTGTAGACACCCAATCCGTGGAAGCGTACAAGGCCAGGCTGGACGGAGCCCTGAGCAAGCTGGGATAGTGGAAGATGCTCTTGCCCATCGCAGAGGCGTTAGAACTAGATGACCTTTAAGCTCCCTTCTACCCGAAGTCACTCCATGAGAAAGAAAACAAACACGGGAGTGCAAGCAAGCACACCAGGCCCGCCCCACCGTTTGCTGGCAGCCCTTCCCGCCGCGCCTCCCTCCCCTGCACCGGCCGCAAGCGCCAACTCCCGCNCCGATCCCGATCCCGATCCCGATCCCGATCCCGATCCCGGCCCCGGCCCCGGCCCCGGCCCCCATCGGGAAGAGCTCTGCGTGAGGCTGCGGTCCTCAGAGAGGGGTACGGGCAGTACTCAGAGGAAAAGCAGTGTTCTTTGATCGCAGGCACGCAGAACGGGCTCTAAGCGAGGGAATAAAGGCACACACCCGCCAGCAAAGCCTCTTGAGACCAGCTGTATTCCAACTGCAAAGCTTCATTACAAAGTGTCACCGATTTCTTTTAAAACAATAAATAGTTCGCCGAGAGCGTTAAAACACATGTTTAAAATTACAAATGTACAAAGGACTTCGGGTATCGGGCACTTCAAACTCTTTAAAAAAAAAAAACAAACCCAAAACATTCAATGAGTTCACATCTTCCCGTTTTTCACGCGCGGTGCTGTTCGGGAAACATAAGGGACAAGGCACGTAAAAGCAAATACAAAAAGGCTTCTCCCGAGAACATTTAGACCATTCAAAGCAATTCGGTGTAACAGCAGAGGGCTCGAGAAAGGCAAATTATAAAGTATCTGAAAAAATTAGGTAATAGTTAAATAAGGTAACTAATTTGATACAGTCCTGCGAGGCACACATCACTCTCCTGTAAGATGCTGAACATGCTTAATGGTGGCAGTTGAGCGTCTTGCAGGATTGGGCTCTTTACATTTTTTTTAAATAACCTTACAGGAAAGACAGACAAGTTCTTCATCTTACAAAATTATACTTTTCATAGTAGTGCAAAGCCTCATGTAAAAATGTAATTAGTCTAGATGTAATGGAATGCTTCAAAAATTCCAAAGTGCAAATATTAAACTTGAATTGGTTAACTGTTAATCACACTTTAGAATTCTTCCAATAACTCATACAAATAGCAAAGTAAATACAAGAACCAAAGCAGAGAAAAAGGTATGATGTTCTGCATCTTGCATAACAACTTTGAAAATCCAAAAAGTACACTGGATGTCAAAAATATCTGTCAGAAATTATTAAATAGCAGGTTTCTGTTAGCATAAGACAATATTTAAAATAAGGCTTTGGTTAAATAAAAAGTTCTCTAAACTAGAAATGATGATAAAAAGTGCAAAAGATTCACCAAATACACAACTTCATTTCCAAGGCAGGCATTACACCTGCCATTTACAATAGTTTGCATTGGTTTGGCAGCCTGCCTTGTAGTCACCCAGATACCTATAGCCAAATGTGTTTATTACAGGCAAATTAAATCTATGGGGTCCAATCTTATAACTTGTTTCACCCAGAGATAGACCCAATTATATCAAAGTATATATATGCATTTATAGCATCATTGCTCTGCATGTTTGGGGAAATCAAGGCCCTGGATCCATAACATTTGATTATTATAGCAAGTTCACTCATTTTCTTAGTGCTTCCTAAACAGAAGTCCTCTGCTGACAACTGGCAGGTTGCAGCTGACTTTCTTACAAGTAGAATTCTTGTAACATATGCGTAACAAAGATAAGTTTTTAAAAAGTGCTTAATATTGGTCCATAAGAACATGTTCATGTCAGCTTCAGACCAAACACTTTGCTGTGGTAGATATCCTGCGCCTGGTGTTTATTGGTGCACTGGTAGTTTGCTTGACGAAAAAGTAATTCTCTGAGTCTACACAGGAGAATGTCACCTTCACAGAGAAAATAATTCAGAGTTTTACAGTCACAACACATGCTCCAGCTCTTCCTAAGCACAGTGGTGCAACCTGTAAGCAAACAAACAAACAAACCAACCATCTGTGAGATAAATGCAGTCAGCTTTAAGTAATTTTTCCCCCTAATTATATGGCTGCAGCAGAGTGACAATATCACCCATGCTCTGTTAACATGACTGACAAATTGGTCCAAAATTGGATACAAACACACAGAAAAGGAAAAGATATTTTGTATGACAGAGTGAAGCACTTTGAAAACAATAGCAAGCCCTAAGGACATCAAGCAATTCTTATTGATAATTTCAATTATTCAGTATTACAGGAAAAAGAAACCTTTGTTATAGTACAAACTGGATACCTGAGCTAGACACTCAGACAACTGAGTAAAGGGTGGTAAAGTAACACATTTCTCAGAAACAGAAAATGCCCAAAATTACAGGGGCAACCTCTCCTCTTTACTTGATTATTTGATAAAATCCTGTTAAGAGTTCTTGAAATCAGAATAAATTTCCCAGTCATTATTCTTTAATTGCAAACAGAAGTTACTTCTGTCAAGACCCTCTTCTGCTGAGATTCTGCTGGACTTGATCAGAGGACAGTAGTTTCTAACAGTCCACTTCTCCTTTTAACCTTCATAGTATTGCAGTGTATGTGAATAGCACACCAAGTAGTACAGAGACTATCCTGATGACAAAAAAGGCTGTTTACGCCAACTCCCCTATTTCTTTTTTTCCCAGGAACAACAGACTTTTATAGAGCTGTCTGTGGCTCTGACAACCTTCACCTGAGAAAATTCCACTACCTTCTCTTGAGTTGTGTGAAGATGAAGAGGTGTCAGACTGCTGACATAACAAGAGAGAAGTACAAAAATACTTCCAAATCCCTCTGGGAAGGGTTTGAAACTATTCTACACACTGGGATCATGACATTCAGTGAGATATAGAGGGCTAAGGCTAAGGATACAAAGGTACACACAGATGGTCACCACCTAGATATGTGAGATTCATTTAGATGCAATGGTGAGAAGCAGTTTCTGTCCTCTGGTATACCTTTTTTTTCTTTAGCAGGACTAACAATGCCATGGCTCATAATTACCAGTACCAGTGAAGGCCCCAAGCTCTGATGAGCCTCCTTGATGACTTATGTTTTAAGAGCTTGCAGTAGAATGAAATAGGGGGAAATGGACAGCTGAGTTTTTTGTGTTACAGAGATTTTGATTAGCAGCAGTTTAGTTCCCTTTTTGAATTAAGAATTTGGGGCTATTACCAGGATAGCATACTCAGGTGGTTCAGAATTCAGCTGCCTAAATACTGGTGTCTGATACTATTACAGATTGGCTTGGATATTCATCGTGGTTTGCAACTGGACTCCAGGAGGCCCTTGGTCTCCCATAGATTCTCTGCTGTATCTGCCAACCTTTTGTGGATATAGATGCCTTAGGGTATCTCAAATGGCATTAGACACCAAAGGACAGTCAGCTCCGGATGTCCTTGTGTGTGCTCTTCCCACAGAGAGACACATTCCTGGAGCTATATAAACATAACCAAGCTCTGAACTGTCAGTAATGGTTTCCGAGCAGGAACGGAAGAATTATTTTTATTTTAAAGCTGCAAAAAGAAAAATGGGCAAAGGCTTTCTGAAAGCTGCATAGACTGTACATGGCATTCACCTCAGGAAGGGATTATTTATGAAAAAATTACCAAAACCTTGAAGAAATCAATGTTGAGAGACACATTAGAGCTGAAACTAATCTACATTTATCATTTATCTTCAAAACAGGAAGTCATGTAAACAGAATCCTTTATGAGAGTTTGGGGAACGTGGCAATATATTTTATTAAAAGTAGCTGAAATTGCCAAGAAAATAGCCATACTCTTGCAAAGGAAGAAGGGCAGTTTATTAGAAATTAACAACTGTCTGTTCAAGATAAGTCATCTCAAGATGGTACAGAAAGGAAAAAAAAAGAGACTCACAACAGACTAGTAAGAGAGTGCTTTTTAGAGAAGGAGTATTTGAATTCTCCTTGTAAAAAGAGGCACATTTGATATAACAATATTGATAGTGGTGTATGGTCTGATCAGAGACTATACCTGTGTCCATTCATTTGTCTGGGGATCATAAGACTCCACTGTATTAAGATATGTTTGACCATCATATCCTCCAACAGCGTACAACTTGTCACCTAGAAGACACACTCCCACTGCATCTCTGCTAATGCTCATAGAGGCCACAGCAGTCCACATATCTGTTTTGGGATCATACCTAAAAGATAATTTGTGTTATGCTCTTAAACTGTTACCAAATTCAACAACAACAACAACAGTACTGGAATTGATGCTGTCAAGGTAGTAGAAAACAGGACAGTACAGATTTGGGTGTTAATTTCAAAGGACTTTCCCCCACTCAATTCCCCTCCCTTTGAAACTGTTTCTTTAGTCATCTGGTAACACAGTCACTACTAGCCAGATACCTACTTGGTGCTGCTTTCCAAATTGTAATGCCGATATATACAGCTGCTCTTACTACACTCTGTGTATCTAAACAGACCATGCTGTGAACAGTTCTGCTGCTACACCACAGTAGAACAAGTGCTTGCTTTAAGTGGTAACTACTGTATGTCAAAGCACAGGCTGGTAAAATTGTGTTTGGTACTAAGATTACCATTACTAAGGTTACCAATTTCAAAAATATGACCCCCAAAACAGTTTGAGAAAATTCTGTGGGAAATGCAAAACCCTTAAGACAATTTACAACACTTTTGAAATCAGAAGTATCAGCACAGTAAACAGCAGATGGTTTAATGAAAAACATTATGTGGTTCTAGAACATCATGAACATTCTTTTCAAGTCAAATTGAGAACTACATAGGAGACTCCATACTATGCTTATGTCAAGGAATATATTTTAATCTGACTGAAAGAGACAATCTTTTTTAAGACCATAGATGCTTACAGCAGAACTAATGTAATTACAGAGCTCTGAAGGGCTCTAAAAAACTATACAAAGAAAATAATTATTTGGCTAAGAGGCCATCATAAGATCATACTTGCTAAAAACAAGTTTGAAAGACACTAGTCTTAATTTTTTTGAATGAATAGCATAGATACAAAAAGCTCTAACAATTTTACTTGCTGTTCTCTAGTCAAAGTATTACACAAATGCATGCCAGCATAACTGTAACATGAAAACACTGAAGCACATATGCAAATAGAAGAGGTTGATTAGTAAGTTACATGTAGAAATTACTTTCCCAATTATTTTATAATTTATAAGCAATTGTATTTATCTGGGAATAGCAACTGTTATTGCAAAATATAATTCAGAAGCTGAGTGTGGTTATAAATATCGATTTTTAAAATCAATATTCCTCAACTCTTTAATTTTTTAAAGGAACTAGTTCCATGAATTTGATGGTCTTCAATTTCAACTCACTTAAAGAGCAAGGACAAAATGCATTGCAAGATGATTCCTATTTATTAAAGTCATAAGTTTTGTAACTTTGTTTCAGAGAACAGTAATGTAGAAAAATACACAGACTTATTGTGTCTCTTGGGCTTCTGATTATCCGTATTGCCCTAAAAATTTGGCATTTTCTAAGAAGTAGCTTCCTATCTGCAAATCTTTCTGGGGTCTTTTCAGTGCAACTTCCAGATGTTAAGGGCTATGGGCTACACTGTATTTCCAGGTCTACTAGGGCTCTGAAAGTTTGAAAACTACAGCTCTCTTGTCGTGGCTTTTTTGTGGTGTGGTTTATTTTGTTTTGTTTTGTGTTTTTTTGTTTGTTTGGGTTTTTTGGGGGTGAAGGGTGAAACATATCTCCTGGCATTAACAAATTTAGTAAAAGAAGAATATGGGCAATGAAGACTTACTGTAAGTGTTGGGAGATAACAGGGAAGAAGAAAAGTTTTACAACTGGTGGTGGAGGAGCAGGGAGAGAATTAAAGCATAGTTCAGAAATACCTAAAATGCCAGTGAAGATTTAATACAGTGAATTATGAAGTATTTACTACCTTTTAAAATTATTTTATGGGTCACACGTACTTCTACAATTTGTGATACAGTCATTCATTAATCACTTTACGTAAAGACGTACCAACTTATGAATGACTGAATTACATATCAGTTTCCCAGAGTCATTAGGGGATACAAGAAAGAACTAGACATATAAAGATCCACAAAACATTACTGTTAATTTCTTTGAAAGTTATTATATGAATCGATTCAAACCTCTTGTGTGAAAGAAGATCTGCTCCATTTTTAAAGGGATTAAATTCTAAATTATTTCAGTTATCAATCATAATTCATTCAATGAGATGGTTAAAATAATCTAGATGAATTGCAGTAGGGAGAATTTGCTTTAAATAATCTGTCCTGGTAACATTTTGAATCATAGTATGACTACACAGCATACTTTTTAAGTTTCCTCTGTTCATGCTAAAAATAACACACCTATTTTATTTGGTTTCTACTTACAGCTCTTTCCATAAATCGCTCTATAGAGTAGCACTATTAGAATCCCATAGCAGGATACGCCTTCGTCAGGGTATTACCTTTCTACGCAGTCTGACAGCCTGGATGTTAAGTTGGACGCTGGAGCATCATGGCCACCTATTGCATACAAGAACCCATTCCAGGTGGTTACACCTACACCACCTCTTCTTTTTGACATCTGAGCACAGAGAGTCCATTTGTTTGTATGAGGATCAAAACATTCCACCGACTTAAGACAAGAACTTCCATCTCGACCACCAACTGCATAAAGCCTACAAAGTAAAACAAAACAAAAAAAAAGGAGACAATAAATGTTGTCTGAATAAGACAGTTTCTAGTGAAACATGAAGGATTCCAAGTTTGTTAAAAAGGGAAGTTTAGACGAGACCTTCAACTTTCAGTAGACTGCTCTGTTGTGAAAACTCAAGCAAGATTTTGCTCCAATCTTTTCCTATTGTAACAATCAATGCATGATAACAATAATTTACAGAAAATTGAGTATCTTACACAGCATTTATATTCCAACCTATGCCTATAGGTAACAATTTCAAAATTACATACATGACTTGCTGGGTCAGAAGGACAAATTCAGTAGTGGATCTGTGCATGCACCATCTCTACCCTGCCTCAACTTAGGCATTCAAGTGCTTTTCTGGACCTGGGTTTTAGTTCATGACTGACAGCACTACGCTAAATCCCTTACACCCACTAGGTGGCCCAATTTGCTTAGTCCTAACAAAAAGGCTTATAGCATTTGGTACGAACAAAGGATTTCAACTATTTGGAAGGGCTGAAATGAATGAAAAAAAATTGGTTTAGGAGGACTCAATCACTGATGAACCTTTAAAACGAATCAAATAATCAAACTTGATAAAGAGTTTATGAACAGAGTTTTTGAGCAATCTAGGAATAGCAGCAGACATGCCCAGCACTATTATTTGGAAAAGTAGGAACACAGAAGCCATTCTAAAAAGGAAGCAATGCATCAGAAGTAAAATCCAGTGTGAGATCACCTCAAATAACATTAACAAAATCCATTCAGAGCCTAAGTATGGTTAAATAATCAAATAAACATTAAATACTGTATATAATGATAGTGTGAACAATTTACAACAGTTACCATGAAGCACTATTCAAGATGTCCTCAGTTGGGGTTATGCTAGTGTTTGGTTTTTAAATATACTGACTAAGGAACTTAAATACAAACATCTTGTAAATATGGTTGATCTATTCCTTCTCAGTAACCATTTTAATATACTTTTAAAAAAAAATCCATGGAAGTTTCTATGTTTAGCAATACAACTGATTTAAGGTAAGGAATGTACTGAAGGTTCCTGTGAAACTGTGTTGCAGTTCCATAAACTAAAATCATTACTAAAATCAATCCTTTATGCAACATAACATTTACGAATCTCCCAACTTTACCTTCCCTCAAAACATGACAGAGTTTTGATCACTCATGCAGTGATTTCACATTCTGGACGAGGAGAGAGACGCATTAGTTTCTCTATACGAAGGTTTTCCTCCAACCATCTGAAACCTACCAAGTTACAGGCATACATTACAGCAAAGTGCAGAAGTTACTGCTCCTGCATCTGAAACGCTGCATGCATTTTAAAACTGTCAGCTGTAGTGATCTTTTGTCGTTGCCTCCACTAAGAGTCTAGGCAATGTTCTGTAATAATAGGGAAATGTGAGGCCCTAATTCTGGTGCTTTTCGTCACGCCTGGGACCGTCTGCTGAATATATAGCAAGCTTTAGACCTAACTTAGGTATCTGAGACTGCAGTTCGAAGGCAGCCAAGGCACTCTGCTTGCTGGTTGCTCAAGTTCGTCCCTCCTTCCTGCAGGCAGTGAGCATTTCCAGGCATTCTTGGACTTGTTCCAGATCTCACAGAACCCTTTGTAGGTGCCTTTCAGCAGTACTAATTTACCAGTGACTAGCCTTCCAAAATAAAAAAGTGTGAAAAACTTTTTTTACCTGACAGCATTCAAATAGCTCAAGGGAGATACATCAGATAGCACATAAGCAGGAAGTGCAAATTTGTGGATAATAGAGTGCAAATATTCTGCCACAACCACAATACTACTCAGTAAATCAGTAGCTTTGTCTGCTGTGGTGTTCCTGTAGTCATGCTGGCAAAACACGGCTTGTTCCTCTCTCCAGCCCCAAAGCAGGGGCACTTCTTTAATAAGAATTGCATCTCCAATTGTGTAGGTGCATACCCAGGTGAAACTAAGCTTAATTAAAGGTGAAATGAGAAACTGAATTTGTTAATTTAGTTTGAATTGCTAACGTAGCTTAGTTAATCATTGGTTAGCCTTAGTATATTTAGTGCTGATGCAGTAAGTGCATTCATCAACAGCACCTCTGAATCTGCATTTCTGTAGCTTCAATAAACCACACAGTTCGTGGATCTGTGATTGCGAAAGTATTGAACGCAACCAGACTTACAGTGCTGGATGGGTTATAAACAGAAATTAGGCCCAGCTGCACCCAGCCCCTCTGATCTCTGGGGACCAGCTGGAATGCAAGGGGCATTATTTTCTGCCAAATTTCATACTCTAATGCAGCAGGTTCTTGGTATAAGAAGGATCTTGCCACCCTGGAGCAAGTCCAGTTGACAGTCAGTAGGATGACGAGGGCGCTAGAACACTTGACATACAGCTGTAATGCTGTGGAGAAGTTTGCTTGACCCAGCACAGTATCTTTTCTGTGAATGAAGAAACTTGGCTCTTAATGCTATCAAGTGGTATCTATCAAGAGAAATTATTAATAGTCATTTAGGATGGTCCTGTAATTACATTAAAAAATGAGATTTTAAATTTGAAAACAGAAATTGCTTTCACATACTTTCCATTTAATATTGCTACACCAACAGTGCTCCTGGGAGTTGACATACTAGCTACGAAGTTCCACTGACGAGCCTGTGGATCCCATCTTTCTACTGTATTCAGGTAGCTCCAGCCATCATGTCCTCCTACAGCATACATGGGACCTTCCAATACAGCTACTCCTAAAATACAGATATGAAAAACAATCGCTTCTGGATAAGAGGAATAAAGATCAGAATTTCTTAGTGACAGTCCAGTGTGCTCCACAAAATATAAAAAAAAAAAATTCTCTTGGTAGCCAATGCTATCAAATGTAATCTTCAATATAATCTGAAGGAGAAAAGACATTGAATAAGCAGTTAGCATTAAAACAAAATTTCCACCCCCCTAAACTTAATTTCTGAATGTTTCTTTGACCAATCCTAAAACAGGTAACCTTTAAAAAACATGCATTCAGCCTTTACAGAATTGTACATACCAAGACCATGACGATGAGTGGACATAGGTGGCATTACACTCCAAGTTTTTGATCTAGGGTTGTAGCACTCCACAGTATTCAATGTTTTTAGTCCATCTCTGCCACCAACAACAAATAATTTATCATCTAAAACTGCAACTCCAAACTGTAATCTTCGTCCGTTCATGTTTGCAACTGGAGTCCACGTGTTCGTACGAAGTTCATATTTTTCAATGCTTGTAGCTCCTGAATGACAATATATGCAAGTTATATATAGGAAAAAGAAAAGTTTTGAAGTCCTAGGATAGTTTTTATTTTAGCATTATGTTGACCCTACAAGACATCATGATATCCTGCAGCATGTTCTAAAGTCTGTGTAGACAAATAGTCTCTTTTGACTTCCTCAGCAATTACCTGCACCATTACAAAGGATGACTTTCTTGGTGCTTTTCCAGACAAAAAACAGGTTTTGTAACTGCTTTGAAGAATCAAGCCTTTAGAAATAGAAATATTAGGAATATAAACCAACTATAAGGAATGCAATCATATATTGAAATCAACTGTTTTGTAATATTAGACAAAAAAGCTGACGGTACATGACATGAAGTACTGAAAAACAGCTCTAAAACAACAAATTTAAGAAAACATTTTCTCTGCCATAACTTTCCTAATTTGCCAGATCCCCTCTAATTACCATTAAAAAGTATGGCATTCTCCATGAAAAAAATAATCCAAGTAGTTGTGACAGAACTATTTAACTATTAGTCAAAATATTTTTGTTGTTTTGGTTTTTTTAAAAAGCATATGCAGGTCATCTTTGTGGTCTTTCAGTCCTTTTCTTCCTTTTCCAAAGTACTGCCTCCTCAAGTAAACAAAGATTAGTTTTCATTCAATTAAACATTTCACTACTCAGAAATCAGCTATTCCTATGGTAATTTCAAATCAGAACTCTAGATTCCAGAACATTTACAGTGTTATCGAAGACATATAGGCCTTTCTAACCTAATAAACGGGATACACTTAAGATAGTTCATGTTCTGTACTGCAGAATCCTTGAAGTTCAGATTTAACAGGTCGTAAAAAATCTATCAAACATATCTTTCAAAAAGAACCAAAACAGCTCATCAACTAAACATTACATAAGCCGATACCTTTTGTTGCATCCATTCCTCCAACTGCAAACAAAACGCCCACTGTAGATTTTCTAGGTTTGGTGCGAGGGCTTTGTAACATAGGTCGTCTCTCTGGCAACAGATGGTACTTCATTGCTTCCATAATGAGTTTTTGACATTCAATGTCATCCCTAAAAAGTGCGTTGTTCTCCATATCTGCCAGAAACTGTGAAAAAGAAAGAAAAGCAAACAAGCTGTATTGCTATAAAGCACATGAGGAATAAAACCATGATTACCAATATAATATTTTATACAAACATTTCCACTGCCTGATTTAAAATCTCTGTATTTTCAAAATAGTCATATGAAAAAGGCTAGGGTAAAAATAAATTTCTAATAAATGGAACATTCACATTTTAAGCTAAACCATTACATAAACAAACAAACAAACAAACAAATAAATATTTAAAGAGGAAAGCCATCTCATCTTTATGGATGATTTAAGCTGAATGGTCCAAAGGAAGGAAACGTAATCTCCTTGAGTTCCAGTGCCATGCAGGAGTGTTCAAGAAACAGGCTCTGGGTATGCAAGTCAGTTCAGCCCTATGCTTTTAGTCCCAAATTCACCCAATGCAGAGGTCTGTAAGAGCCTTTTCAGCATTGGCTGAATATTTTAATATATATTCTGTTCTTTACCCTGACAGTGACCAAGATCATGGTGTATCAATAAAAGCCTTTGTTAAAATTTTTATATCAAGATTGCAAGCAAATTTGGCAACTTTAAAATCTTAAGTATACTTAAATAAAATTCAGCTAAAGACTAGTAATAGAAGTTTTTAAGGTCAAAGATTTTGGAGTGGTTTGTACTCCATATTTATCAAACTGCAGGGAAAAAAATATAATTAGGTTGAGAGTCACAACTCTAATTATTAGAAGTCTGGACAACTGGCATTTTTCTTAGCTGCACAACATGGCATGAATAACAGAGAAAAAAGCAAATGAAGTGCCCCACTGGGACTTGGACAGTTGTTGGAAAAAGAGAGAGAAAAAAAGACAGATACCTCTGAAAATCCAAAATCCAAGCACTTTGTGAATATTAAATATGCAAGTCCACAAACCAGAATGAGATGTCATTGTTGAGCTGTTGACAGCCAACCACTAAGAGGTACGAAACTGCTGTGACATCAGTCATCAGAAGTACTAAAGGGACTTGCTGTGAAACAGTTGTGCACAATATGGTGTGAATATCCCCAGCTTAATGCTGCCTTAGGGCTGCAAAGTGGCAAATACGACAACCATGGTTCCAGAAGAGATCCAGGTAAGTACAGATGGCTAAACCTGAACACCTCAGTATCAGGCAAAATAACACAAAATATGACAGAAAACATAATTAACAATCACAGAGAGAATAAAAAACCCTTTCAAAGCCCTTTATCAGTGACTTTTCAGAAGACTGAGACTTTTGCAGGATTTCTCTAATTGGCTAAAGTTCTCAATATTTAAAATAGCAAATGAAAAGTGTTCTCATGTAAATTAGTAGAGGGAACTTAATCTCATTCTTTACTCTCACACCTCCTATTGTTTCTTCTTTCGACCCAAAAGACCACTTATATCACTTCGCAGGGACATTTTGTGATTATAAAATAATAAACGAAAAGCTGTCTTTTAATTGCCAGTGTGCAATGCTACATAATTGCACACAGTTTAAAAATACATAAAAAAAGAAATCAATTAATTCCTATTGTCCTAAATCAGGCACTGTCACAGCTGCATGTATGAAAACTAAGGCTGTAACATAACACGACCAATTCACACTTTCAACATATTTTTCTGATGGACAAGGAGCATATAATATTTAAAACAACACTCTATGTGAATGTGAGTTCTGCAACAAGATGCAACCTACATTTTCTACAGTTTTTAACCCACTCATCCTATAAAGAATTTCTCACAGCATACAGTCTCAGTCCCTGAAAGCAATTCTATTTCATTCAAAAAGAAATGCAATCTAGCATGCAGGCTCTTGAAACTAAAACTACTATAAATATTCCTCACTCAAAGAACTTAGAATGGGCTTACTGAAAGCACATTTTTTCCAAGTTTTATTATTTACACAACTCCTTGTACTAAAAGCATTTCTAACAGCATTTACAAATGACACTTCAGCATGAAATCATAGTAACTGCAAATCTGATAAGGAGAAAGGTAGTGCATACACTCCAGTACTAAGAATTTCTGTCTAAAAGGAATCTGAGCCATCTCGTAATTCAGAAATTGCTAAATCATCTTTTCATTATTTACCAGAGATGCAATATTTGCCACCTTACAGCTTAAGAGGCTGACAAATATTCATCTTTAGCAAAAAGAAACTTACAAATATTTAGGACACTGTTTGCATTAACCAGAGAGATGACAGAATGCTGTCTACAAAGAGATGCATAAAACCAACCAATAAAACTAACAATTCATTATGAGTTTTTTGCTTCCAGTCCTACAGTTTCACAGTATTTCCTGAAGGTTTTTTTAAATGTATCTGTATCTCTGCTTGCAACAGTTTTGGTTTCAGCAAGTTGTTCAATTTTCTAATTTCATTTCTTTCAAATACCTTTAGCTCATCAACCATAAAACTGAAAAGCTTTTAATTATGTTATATTTGCTGTCAGATTGCCTAATGTCACATGATCATGAAGAAAACCATGATTCTGAAAACATTAAGACTGTTGGCACTTCAGAAAGTTTACTCATATACTAAATGTTTCCATATTAAAACCAAAGCTTTAACACTTTAATTTGTTAAAGAAAGTGACAAATAAAAAGGTAACAGAAAAATCTTGGTTTAGAAATGTAAGTATGTATTTGGAAATGTGACTAAAATTAAAGAGAAAATAATAAGTAAAATATAATTTTGCTTTTGTGTCTCATCTTGTTTTCCTAATCAGTTACTAAGTGGACATAATTTGATTTCAGTACATATTTCTGGGATAGATTCTGTACTTTCAGTTTCTAAAGATGTTTCAATTGCAGCCAATTAAGTAAAAGGAATACAGCAGGGGTTACTTAGTTATCAATTAATTAAATGTTCTACAAAAAAATGCTTTCCTCCTGGTCAATTGCCTTACACCGAATTTCTAGAAAAAGTGAATGACAAAGTCAAGGCCACAACTGAGAAAATCCTGCTTTTGAATACATAATGATCAGTATGGAAATAAATACTAAAAGCTTGGTAGTGAATCTTACTATCCAGCAAGAGGACATCAGATTAGAGGTAATACACAGAATGCAGTGCATGTGATTTATCACTATGAACTAATTGAACTCCATTTTTCTTGTGTTAATGAATTTTACTTATTATTGAGGTTCCATAATAATCCTATTTTCTTCATTTAATAGAGAGAATTCTCACTAAACAAACTGAAAACCCTAAAGCAAAATCCTTTGACTATATAGTAAGTATTAAGTATTACTAAAGAAGGTCCAGCAAGGAAAGAAAAGAGAGGAAAAAACAAATAAAAATAATCAAACCTAGTTTATAAACTTGCTACCAGGTAGTGAATCACATAATCACAAAATAAGCTGAGTTGGAAGAGACCCACAAGGATCATGAACTCCAACTGCCAGCACCCCACAGGACATCCCCAAGAGTCACACCATGTGCCTGAGAGCACTGTCCAAACACTTATTGAACTCTGTCAGGCTTGGTGCCATGACCACTTCCCTGGGGAGCTTGTTCCAGTGCCCAACCACCCTCTGGGGGAAGAACCTGTTCCTAAATGATATCCAACATAAAACTGCCCTGACACAGCTAAAAGCCTTTCCCTCAGGTCCTGTCTCTGAGCACCACAGTGAAGAGATCAGTGTCTGCCCCTCTTCCTCTTTCCCTCACAAGGGAGTTGTAACTGCAATGAGGTCTCCCCTCAGTCTCCTCCTCTGGCTGAACAGACCAAGTGCCCTCAGCCACTCCTCATACTTGAGGGCTTCTCCTCAAGGCCCTTCACCATCTTTGTTGCCCTCCTTGGGACACTTTCTAGCAGCTTTATACCCTTCTTACACTGTGGTGCCCAAAACTGCACACAATATCCAAGGTGAGGCTGTCCGAGCACAGAGCAGAGCGGGACAATCCCCTCCCTTGCCCGGCTGGCATTGCTGTGCCTGATGCACCCCAGGACACGCTTGGCCCTCCTGGCTGCTGGGACACTGCTGAGTCATGTTCACCTTTCTGTTAACCAGGACCCCCAGATCCCTTTCTGTGGCACTTCTTTCCAGCCTCTCATTCCCCAGTCTGTCTGTACATCCAGGGTTGCCCCATTCCATATCCAGACTCCGGCATTTTTCCTTGTTGAACTTCACGTGGTTGGTGAATGCCCAGCCCTCTAATCTGTTGAAGTCTCTCTGCAGGGCCTCCCTGCCTTCGAGGGAGTCAGTATGAGACTAACAAGAGTAGTCATTCCTACCGGACTAGGAAAATTGTAATTCACAACTATTTAAACAAACTGAGCCCAAGGCTCCCTCAACATTTTCTGTTAATGTCCAAGAAGGAGAAAAAGTATTGACTGGGAAGAACAAGAAGTACCCAATGATGGCCTATCAAGAGTTAATAGAAGAAAAATCCCTCCAAACAATTAACTCAAATTGCATTTCCTAGCTATTTCTACATGAAGGAAATATAATGAGCCAAATAAACTGCACAAGTTCCATACAGAAGAAATTGTAAAAGGACACAGCTTCTAATGACTAAGATACCCTGGAAAAACATTTCTGTAGGCAAGAAAAACAACTTTTTGCTAGAAGCTCCCCCCGCTTCTTGTGTCCTAGGATCAGAATATGCTGTGGTTCGCAAAGAGACAAACTATCATGCCTATACAACATGCTAAGTCCTTACATGCAGCTCTAAGAATCCAAATCACTATAAACTTTATGCTTTGTCACTATCAATATATTTATGCTGTAGACATTATGCCCACTGTAACCATGGTATAAACTAGAGAGGAATTGAACAATTTACTTGTGGAGCAAGCAGAGGCAGTCTAATGTAAGCCAGGAGTTTACTGAGATCTTTCCTTCTCTGTTCCAAATCATGTCGAACCCACGTAAGTAGTGCATTCAGTATAGTTTCTTCATTAGGAATATTCATGTCATCACTTGCTAAAAGCTTAGCAATTTCAGTGGCTGGCAATAACAGAAATTCCTGATTTCTAATTACTTCCATGAAGTTTTCCTGAAAAAGAAAAGTATTTTAATAGAGGTGACATCATACTCGGAAGACATTTTACGGAACACCTGCTGTATCTTCCCCTCTTTTCCCTTCCTTCATGCCGTCTCTCAGTTGTCCCACTGTAGTACTAATTTGGGAGGAAGACCAAAAAAAAGTTAAAGTACTGAATTATTTTCACCCCTGATCATTTCCCCAACTCAAGCATTCAGTCTCATAGACAGATGTGCTGAAATAGCTGAGGGAAGTGTACAGACAGAAATGAGCCATAGGCTGCGGGTATTACTATCTTGGCACTGCGAAGTGAAGAAATACTTTCTGAAGTATAGTTAAAAAGATGCAGTTTGTTCCTGTTGTCAAGCATAGAGCATAACATGCTACAACAACTGAGCACATGTAACTGTTTTCATTATTGCTAGATGAAAACGTGGCATTAAGCTTTCAGAAGAAATAAACAACACTAACAATTTTATTGTTGATTTAACATTGATTATTTTAAGTTTATTTTACTATTTCGTAGGTTTTATACAATTGATCTGATTTGACTGGGAAGCAAAACATACAAAGAATCCACAACATTACACATGCCTTGCTACACTAACAATATTTATTTTGATAGGATTCAATCTTCTAACTTTCATCCTGTCATTTTCAGCAACAAATCCTTACTTCAAAATAACAAATTCATAATATATAACATGTCCTACACTGATATCCGTTTACTTCATAATACGAGGACTTGCAGCGTATTCTGTAAGGATTCTGATCAATTTAGGCAGAAATAACAGAAGTATGTAGAAACACAATCTGCACCATGAACTTACAGTGAAAAACCTGAATGTAACAGAAGAAAGTCATGTCTATCCTCTTTCCCCATATACCTTTACAAGGCAGCAAAGCAAAGCAATGCAAAAGCAGAGAAGTAAAATCACAACATATTCTTGTATTTTGGTAGCTCAAACTCCAGCTAAATTAATACTCAAAACTAAGAGTAACTTCACGACGATAACAGTGTTACAATCAATTTATTAAATGCACTGTGGATTGCTAGATAGCCAGCTAATGGGATGTTGGTTTTGGTCTGCCATCACATGCACCTTCAAAACACTTGGAGAACAAAATGCGTTAGATCCACAAACAGGGATGTCTAACTGGACCTAATACGAAAATCAGCCTTACTTAAGTGTCTTATTTAATGATTTAAAAAGAAAGAATTGCATGCTAATAAAAAACCTGTAGATTAGAAGCAGGTTGGAAAAAACCAGGATTTTTAGCTCCAAAAAGGGGAGAAATTTGCAAGAAGAAGCAAGAGGTGCACTGCAAAACAGGTCCGAATTTAGTATTTAAAATGGCAACAAAAACTACAGTACAGTTTGGTATTATAAATGCAATGGGCATCATGACAACAAAGCAAAAAAATTAACACTTCTTTTTTATTGCTTGGTTTGATGCTTTCAAAGCTATACCTCAGTACTCCAAAATATTGACTAATTAAAAAAAAAGAAAGCTGAGTGAAGAGGAAAAGACTAATTAGGTGTAAGCAGTCCACCTGACAAGAAAGCCAAAGGTATATAAGATGGCTACAAGGTGTGTAAGGGGAAAGATCAAAGTGACTCTACTCCATAGGTAATTCCAGAAATCAGGAAAAATAACTGAAAATGTTATCGGTGTGCATAATTCTACTTTTGGATGCAATTTCAAAAGAAAACTTTTACATTTAGTATCTGAAAATACTTAATAGCTGAAAAGCTTTCCTACAACTAAGATCCAATTGCCTATACAAAAGAAGTACTTCCATGCGAAAGCTATAGTAGATTAGAAGGGAGATAGAGTTGTCTTTTTCTCTTTAATTCATTTAACTATTTGTATTACAAAATAAAAGTTAAAATGAAAAAAAAATAAATTAAAAACAGTGAAAGGACTGTACCAATATTAAGAAGCACTACACATGCACTGCTATTTATTTCGTTCTGATATTAAATGCCTAGCAGTAAAATTGAATCTAAGAAGTGATCAAAATTATTTCCACAGTTTAAACATGCAGTTCACAGGAATTCATATGCCCCTGAGTTCATTTTTTCCACTGGCTGCTTTTTTGTTGGTTCTCTGTCCTAGAGAGTATGCAACCTGGAGCTGTGCTTTTAGTTTTGCTGAATGAACAGGCAGTGACAAAGCGAAACGCCAACACTTACTACCTTAAACTTTCCAAATTGTCTATCCGTATCACAGGAAGAGGAAGGGGAAAGCACTTGCATGAAAAGTTCTTTTGTCTCTGGAGGCAACAACAAGCTGATCTTGTATAAGTCAATCAGGGATGCTCTTTGGAAAGCTTTTTTCCAACTGGATTTCATCACTTCAACAGCTGTTACGTGTAAAAAGCCTTATTTTCCTTCTTGTTGCTTGCAGACCATTGCTTTCTGATGGGAACAAGTTCAACTTCCTCTCGCTCTCATTCTGCTTTTAAAGCAGAGACTCCTTTTGAGCAGAGTATCAAAGCATTCCACTGGGAATACAGGCACTCTTTGTCCTATGTCTGGGTTTTTTTATAATCAGAATCTGACAATTCCTCTTCCTTTACAGACAGAGATTCTGAAGACAAAAAGAAGGAGCCAGCATATCTCCTAGCATTCTTAACCTCCTCATTAGCTTTTTCTTTCCTTCTTCTTATGGGAACTCTCTGTGGAAGAACAGGATATTTAAGAGAACAAACGGTCTGCAGTTTCAATCCTTGCTTTCTGGTCCTGAAAGTAAACAGAGTTACCCAACCCCAAAATTAGCTCCTCAAAGAGCTTGGAAACTTTATCAAATTAATAGCCTGAGGCTTATGTACTAACTAAGACAGGGACATGCAGTCCTCATGCTCAAGGCTCATTCACATCATAACCCCAAATTCATCCTTCAGCAACTGCATAGTGAGTAATATTGATATTCTTAACCACGGATTTGCCTTGGACTAGGTACAGCGCAAAAAAATATTAGGAGCACATAAAAAATAAGATGTCATGACGTATACTTCTCAATGATACTTAATCCCTACAGTGGGATGCAGTGAGATCGTTAATCTCCCTGCACACTGTGTCAGAAGGATGAAAACCTTGGAGAGCATCGGACACCTGCAGGTTGAGGAGGACTGAGGCTGCCCAACAGGTAGCTCTAACCACGGGGCTCTGCTCAAACTCTGAACTTGGGCAACCAAAAAGCAAGAGGTGCTTGACTCACAGGATCTGAACGAGAGCAAACAGGAAATGTAATTTTGTCTGCTAGCTGCTTCAGTCCCCCGGTCAACTAAGTATGAATTCACTAAGAACTGAGCTGTCTGACTTCCTTGTAAACTATTAATAGTCAAACAGATGTCAGATACCATCTACTTTACTTTTATTCAGATTTGACTGATACGTTAAACAATAAACCAACCTAATACTTGCAGTGTGTGCAGGGTTTGTTTAGAGTACAGCTGTTGTAGCTTGACTCCTTGCTGCACTGTTTCTGGATTCCAAAACAGGCTGAGCAGCATGCAGAAACCTATTCAGCCTTGACAAGGCAGTGATTATCTACTGTGCTAGGCAGAACTGAGGGAACTTGAAAGACAGAAATATCTTGGGGTTTCACAGGTGAAAAAGAAAGTGAATGAGTATTTTCCAAGTTGGTTGATTACTGAGCAGGATATTTTGGACAGCAATTTCAGGTGCAAGAATGCAAAATCCTTGTTTTAGGCACTATCACAATCTTTGGTTCTGGCCTTTTGTGGAGAAAAAAAGCACTTACATTTCTCCTCTCTTTATGCTCCCCACTAACAAAAAACTGTCCTGGCTGTTGCAAGAAAAAAAAGACAAATTATCCCTCTTTAATTCTTCCTTCCAATCATAACTCCATATTGCAACGATTTTTTGTTACCCAACTACTGACTTACAGGAGAAAGCGAGTCTAAGTGTGCCACACCTTTTCTTCTGCAAAAATACCTAGTTTCTGTGCTTGGACCCAATCTATTACTCTGTTCTTTTAAGTTTTACTTTTTATAAACATCCATTGGCTTGCTCAGAAATCACACAGACTCCAAAACTAACTTCATATGAATCTTGTAATGCTATCACTGCTCATGTATTTCTGAAGACTTCTGATGAAAATCAAAATGACCTTTCACTCTGCTTTAAGCATGCATAGCTGAGCAACAATGAGTACACAGGGACTAACTCAGGCACTATCACACATAAAGTTTAGAATGTCTGCTCTTTCTTTTTTAGGTGTAAATCAGAAAGTTAAAATCTGGCTACTGAAGAAGCTACTGACACTTACCTAAGAACACCTCACTACTCATCACAGATATTTCATATTCTGGAAATAACACAGGCTAGCTTTCCCTCATCTCAAAGTATTAACTTCCCTTTTGTTTATTTTTTTTGTGGAAAAGGAGCTATTGGTTTTCAGTCAAGGTACACTATCAACTGTTTCAAACAAACAAGATGCCAAAAAGGGGTGTTTGTTGTGACTTTGAAGACAACAATAAAAATGCACAGAAGGCATTTTCTGCAAAAAGGAAAATTCGTTAAAACAAACAGATCCAGTACTGGCAAGTCTAATAAAATTCCTAAATTTGTAATTGTATGCCCCCAATACTGTATATAAACTATAGCAGAACAGGATAACCTTCGTTCAAAAGATACCTTTACTGAGATACATTTAATTATTCTATCAACTCTATTTTAAAACTGTGATGTGTAAGAATCAGAGTTGCTCTTTTTACAGCATTAAATCCACTACTAATCACTTCAGTTTATTTCATGTTTCACTTCATGCATACTGAGGATTTTTTCAAGCTTTGATTTGTAATGCCAAAAATCGACCTGTTTTGATAAACCGGTCGCCTCTGTAAAAACAACTTATCAACTGTCAACACAGTAAGCAGCAAAGTAATGCAACACTTAAGTCCTTTTAGCACAATATACATCTGTAATATGAAGAAATGCAGCTTTCAAATCCTACTTATTATTTTTTTAACTGCTGATGTTTTCCAGTAACTAAGGTACTCAGACAGAAGAAGGCTATTAACAGAGGCAGACTTAGTGGGATAACTCACTGATTCATCCTCCAGTTTAAACAAACGCTCATTTCACCTGAATTTCAAATCTTCATGTGAAAAGGTATTTTAATTAAGCAGGTAAGATGATTAAAAATTTATTACATGTGTCATAAAAACCTTTAAAACAGAGAAGTTGTTTTATTTGTAAAAAAAGTTAAATGGCAATAAGGGGTTTTTTTCTGTCAAAGAAAAACTCATAGAAAATAACATGTGTAAATTAAAATTTAAGTATTTTATACTATACAATTCCTTCTACTACAAGTATTTTAAAAGAACCAGAACTATAAACTATACTCAGTATAATCCCACATTGTTCTATGCAGCCCAATGCAGCATAAAAATAATTCCCTGTTTTAACAAAGAGAATTTTGCCAGCTATTGCAGGTGTACTTAACCCTTACACTCTAATACTTCTAAATGGAAAGAGCATCAAGTACCTAGCACTTACGAATGTTGAATATTTTCTTTTTTCAGACAGCTTTTAAACAAATGAAATTACTTGGAGATTTATTTTAATTGAAGATTCAATTGGACTATACATTTCTATGCAGTTTCCATAGCAACATTCATTTCAAACTAAAGAAGCTGCTTCTCTATTACTCATTATTACTAAAATTCAATTTAATGTCTCTGTTGGAACTAAACAACATTAAAAGAGGCCTTGGGAAAAATCCATCTAGCACAACTAATTAGTTTTGAAAATGGCTTTTTAAAATCCACCTAATTTGAATTTCATTCACATCAAAGCCTTAAAAGCAACAATTTTGCCACTGAAGTAAACAATGGCCAAAAGGCACAGAACTATTTTCCTCTGGTCTGAACAAAAGAAAGACAGGTGCTGTAAAAGAATGGCTTTTAGAAAGTTCATAGCTCCTATTTGCCCTAAGTTGTGAATTGCCAGTCAGAATACTAAGACTGGAATATCAACATTCTCCTTTAAAGATGCATTAGTCTAATAATTCTTACTATTCCGATCTTGGCAGTCCACTCATAAAGGACATGACAGTAGCCCTGACCAAACTACAGGCTTATTCTGAAAAAGAATAAGTAGGTCAGAGGAGGGAGTTTTTCTTTTCACATATTTTTTCTATCACTGGTCTCACTCAACATAAATTCTAATATTCCTCAAAGGCATAAGCCACATTTACTCTACTGTTTCATTGCACATTCTACCTAACTGCAGTCTCCTTATTTTTGTTTGTGCAATAATGAAGATGAAGAACAGAAACACCTAAGTTACAATCTGCACATTATTTATTGATCTGCTTTGGTAAATTTCAGTGTGTCCATGATATTAAATATGTGAGAGATCCATTCACTGCAGAAGAACACTGTGTCATATATGAAAAAAAAAAACTATCCTAAACCGCTACACATACTAAACTAAATTAACTTAAGACAAGAAGAAGTAATTTCAAAAAAAAAAGGTTTTAAGGAGCAAGAGGAAGAGCCATGGATTTCTAATACTAATTACAAGACATAAAGTACAGCTCTTAGATCTAAGCCAATATCTTAATGGCAAGGTAATGCCATGACACACAAGCAAATTAAGTACTATCTTCATTCCCACATCTTATGCAGTATCTATATGCCCTCATTCAGGTCCCAAGAGCTTACTTAGGCAAAATTTCATCAACAAGTGAGCAAAATGCCTCACAAAACTGCAAAGAGCTGATGAACTGACTTGCTTCAGAGATAGTTCTCCTGCCTTCTTCTGATAACTTTACTAAAAGACACCTGTGAGAAGAAAAAAAGAGAACGTTTTGTATCAAAATAAAAGGATGACTATTAAGCAGATGTAGTTTACTTAAGTTGGTAGGTCTGACTTTCTATAAATTAACTCAAAAATATAATTGTCAAATTTGTATTTAGTCACATATTGCCTAGCCTAAGGTTAAATTCTTTGATGCCTGACATCCCATTGCTAAAATATTAAGGACAATTCAGAATCTATATTGCTGAATGCCCGCATTCATACCCCAAGTATAACTTAGAACCTGATTACTCCAGTTCATTACAAAAAAGGAACTCTACACTTCCATTTAGTAATGTGTTATTTTGGAATAGGTGATGGCAACTTGCTCACTGTGAAGTGTGTAGTTTTTGACTGTCAGAAGTAAGAACAAGCTTTTGAATTATTTTATTAAATGCATACCACACAATCCCGTTTCTGTTACAGGGAACCATTAATGCTTGGCTATTTCCTTCCAACTCTTAAACCAGAAACCTGAAAGTTATTTCGTCATTTTTCATCATGGGAACATGTGTGCATTCTTTTTTGAAAATGATGAAGGTTTTCTGGGGGAAAAACATTAGTACTATATTTAGGAAAACATTCTGTATTTTCCTTACTGAATAAAGCAGATGATACTCAATGTAACAACATACCATAGTGTAATTGTGAGCCACCTTGTGCAAGTCAGTGCAACCCTGCGCATCAGCAAAAGATCGGATTCCAAGGCAATTGGATGGGTGAAGCTGCTTCATTAGGAATTTGCAGCATGCTTCTACAACCTGAGAGAGCTGAAGAAGGCAAGCTGTAGACAACAGGCACTCAATGTTATCTTCTTTTAATTCAAGGCGACCTAGTAACATCAAAAAGAAGATCACGTTAATTTGCTCTTATAATCTTACAAATTCCCTAAAACCCCAAGGCAACAGAATTATTTACAGATTATATGACAGAATTGAAGGCTTAGTAAACATCACCCTCAGCATTAGATAACTAACAGTTTTCAAAATTAGTAACTATAATGATGTAAGGAAAGGGAATCCTAATGAGATTCCTTTTTTTGTCAGCCATGATACATTTCATAGATTCACATAATTTGTTAACTAAATGAAGCTAATATTATCAGAGAAACGTTATCCTATCAGGTTATCTCAGGTAACAGCAACGAGACCTAATCGTGATCTAAAGCTGTCTCATCAGGGAAGGGGAAGAGCAGGCATGGATCTCTTCTCTCTGCTGGCAGGACCCGAGGGAATGGCATGAACCTGTGTCAGGGGTTTAAGGTTGGATATTAGGAAAAGGTTCTTCCCCCAGAGGGTGGTTGGGCACTGGAACAGGCTCCCCAGGGAAGCAGTCACAGCACCAGCCTGACAGAGTTCAAGAAGGGTTTGGACAACACTTTCAGGCACATGGTGTGATTGTTGGGGTGTACTGAGCAGGGTCAGGAGTTAGACTTTGAGAATCCTTGTAGGCTGCTTCCAACTCAGGATATTCTATGATTTATTTTTATTTATTTATAAGAAATTAAATAACGTAATAATTTGTAAAGAGCATTTGAAATCTAGTAATGGAGTACAATGCTCACATGAGGGCAATTCATTAGATGAAATTGTCATTTTCACGTCAATTACCTGTATATGCATATTGAACCAGAGCCCACAATGCCTTTGGCTCCACACCTTCCATCTTGATTTCTTCCTGTCTTGCTTCCCTTACATCATTGGTGAACATTGCTGCAAAGTAGTCCGAAACAGAGGAGAGAACCAATCTGAGTATGAGATGCAGAAGTGGAGAGAAACAGAGAAAAAAAGAAAAAAACCTTAGTCAATCTGATGTTTGTTAATTTATGATTCATTACTTTTCCCTTTGAAGAAACACTGCACTGAGAAAAACATTTAAAAATTGACAAAGTGCTCCATGCTCTAGTTTCTCTGTATTAATAACAAAAGAATGACTTACCAGTCCTTATCAAAGTGCTTTAAAACGCTTTTACTCTTGGTGCACACATATACATTCAATTACTAATACTGATAACAAAACTTGGCACAGTAAATCTGGAGATGATACAGAGTAATCTCTTTTGTGGGTATGTATTTAGCCTTTTTTAACAACCCTTACTATTTTACAAGACTGTGTAAATAAACATGTTAGTATACAACGGACATTTCTTTGGACTACTGAGAATAAAACACTCGCTACAAATAATAATGCCACTCTGCAAAATGTGCAAGAATTTCGATGTCTCAATATGTGTTCAGAGACTAGGGTGAAAGAGAAAATTATATGAGGCAGGAATATGAAACCTACCATAACTATTCAGGAGGACTGCTGGCCTCTTTCCTAAGAGACCTCCAGGAACGGCCATGTGGCTTGGACCAGTTTTTGTGCTGTAGCAGTTCACTGTTGCCTTGCCCATGGAGAATTCAATATAAATACACTCTGTATATGTAGTGATCTATACAAATAGCAAGCCCAAGAACCAAGCCTACTGCAAATACATTAAACAGTCCATATACATACATTCAATTAATCTAATACTTCAGGCAGTTTATGTTGTGCTGAATCATTATATTGGTGTGTTAAAATGACAGAGGTTAGGAACCATAAACCAGAGTAAAACTATTTGAAAAAGTGAGCACCAGTGCTTTGGGGAGGATTTGCAGGTACATATACAAAGTAATGAAATAAAAGGAAATGTCTCTTAGTTAATAAACTGCAAGGTAATAAAATTTTGACTAATTAATTTCATAATATGTTTTTCTTGTGAATTTTCTGATCATTGACCATTTGGTCAGGTTTACAGTAGGATAATACTTTTTTTCTAGCTGCTGAGGCAACAGAGTAGAGTCAGGATTGCATGGGGAAAAGATCAATTTTATTTTAACACCTTGTATAATTGAAGTTTTGTCAAAAGAAACAAAGTTCTGTTCTTTTACAGAAAAATTAAATTCTGTTCTTGAAAGATGAAATTTATTCTGTGGGTGACTTGCTAAGAAAAGTTAGAACTTTCTGCCAAGGTAGGGCCCGGGCATTACTTCTAGGCATTTTAACCTCAGGTTTAATGAAATCTGCATTCAAATGAAAATACTGCCTCCCAGAGATCTATAGAAGTGGAGTAAATTAGAGAGTACCTTCATGTAAGTATCAAGGGAGAATTTCTGCAACTGCTTTTGATACTACAATGAGATGACAGGATTAGATTTCTATGTACAAAATAGAGGTTCTCACTGGAAGGGAAAGTGGTTTGAATAACCCAAGTATCTCTGCAGGTCCAATTCAGAATTAAAAAAGGCAAAACAACCAACTTAACATATTCACATCTGGTGATTCTGACTTGGAACTTCTACACAGAATAGAGCTTGAAAAAGACAGGTCTTCTGCAATGGGAAACAGAACTTAATACTTAGTCATATCACAGTTTGGGGGTTGTTCGGTTTTTTTTTCCTTCCCCCAGCAGTGCAACTGGATGAGGTAGCTGCACTGTTATTTAGAAAACATCCAGACTGCATACATTTTAGCAACAACTGCTGAAGAAATGCCAAATAATAACAGAAAGGTCCCAATGCCTTCTACGAGAGGTTTGATATCAGCAAATTTCTCCCTGTAATTTCCAGACTCAAGAGTCCTCCAAAAGAAATTAACATGTAATCCATTTATGATTTTTGCAAACGTGTTCAGATCCATGAGGAGGTATACATGCTTCACAGTGGTAAGTGCTTTCCAGAGAGTGACTTGCATATGCTGACAGAGGATGTGAAGTCCAGAAGTAGTTTAATACAGGTAATTTCAAAAAGCACAAATTATACTGAGAGCAGTTTCGTAATAATTTCAAAATGAAAAGCCTTAGAACAGGTAACCACACTTTTCTCCTAGTTCAACTAACTAAGAAAAAAAAGTTCTTTAAAGAAATGGGATTAAAATATATAGTGACAATGAATCAAGGTGACACTGAGCTAGGATACAAGAAAACAAAGGCAGACTTTCAGCCAACTGGCCTTTTCTTGTCCTATCTTTTTCCCACTAGTCAATAAAAATTAATTACTGCTATACACATGTGATTTGATATTCACTTGTTCATTGATCTTTTAATCTCATAGCTAGTAACTTATTTTTCTTCCAATTAAACTGCATTCCTACATATAGACCATAAAACATGAAGCAACTAATACCTTCATATAACTCAAGAATCCATGGAAGACTTTCCCCATACATATTTGACCTTTTTGCTAAAAAAGCAGTAAAAAAGCTAAGCGACATGGATGATTTTTTTAAAAGAAAATCTGTGCACTGACTACAAAAACTGACTAAATGACTATAAAAGCTACACTGATATTCACAATCTCCCTGCTAAATACAGGCAATCTGGCTCTGTTAGCATTTAACAGAGTTGCCTTGCGTTATTTATTAATCATTAACATTGTTTCTCCATATCAAGAATTCACTGTGAACTATTGATGCTACAAAATACTGCCTTTCCTCAGTTTAGGAACTGAAGAAAATTATGCGTTTTGTATTCAGAGTTTGTAGTCTTTTTTTGCTCCTAAGAGTAGTATTTCTTGCATAACTGGCCCAACCAAAATGCCTACAAGATTAGTATATATTGGTATTAAAGAGGTCTTTTAAGATTATGAAAGAACCCAACAACAAAACAACAAGAAAAAGCCTTAGTACAGTCAGCATTGTACTGTTTGATTGTGGAAGTTGAACATATTTACTTTTACTCTCCTTCTTACCTTATTATCAGCTATTACTAAATATTCAATTCTGCATAGGTAAGATCACAAGAATTTAGCTACTGAATTATATGCAGTAAGCTGCTCTTTTATAGTGCACAGGGAAAACAGAGAGCACAGGGAACACATGAATATCAGGATTCTTCATCTAAGAGATCATAAGATGTCTGAACAATTAATCTCTCTGGAAAAATACTCAACAGCTATGGTCTAAATACCGACAAAATCTGGATGTTTCAGTACATTTTTCTGTTCCTTCAGGAGGCTCCAAGGTTACTGATGTCCTTAATTTCTGTGGCTTGTATTGATCCAAAATTAGAAAGATCTACCAAGACAGCTTAACTTATTTTGAAGAGTTTTCCACTGAGAGCCAGTAAAATATGTGGCACACTTTTAAAACCATACTTGTTGGAACTGCCACAAGCTGCATCATCTAGACAGTTTTCTAGGTCACCAAAGCAGTTGCTATCTAAAATGATGACAGCTGCCAAACCTGGCAATTTACAGGTTTAGTATCTCCCAACCCATCTCACCTGACAGAATGAAGTAAAGCTGCTTAAGATCTGAAAGATAAAAGGGACTCTTCCTAGGCAGCTCCTTGTTTGTGGCTCTGTAATAGCTGAAAACTGTCCTAGGGAACTCACTATTAGCATTCACTGAAGTTGTAAGGTGATACTGAAGAGTTGTGCTCTTTCAAAGACGCTTCCTAAACCTAAGAGTACATAAGGTTCCATTTGCCTTCTTTCCTTAAGTCCTGTGTCTTTTGACATCTTTCACTGTTGACAGAAAGACAGACAATGGCTCTGCTCAGACTGCTGATTAAAGGATGTGGAGCAGGCTTTTAATGCACTCTGGGCAGGAATTTACACATATTTCCCTTTTCTTACATGAATGTTCTAATCAGTAGGTTATTACCAAACAAAACAAGCTTTTATTATGGATATAGCAGTTAGCTGAATGTAATAAAGAGGAACATAATAAATGGCAGACATCTGAAATTGCAGTGGACACAGAATAAACGTCTGCTATGAAAACTTAAATTAATTAAAGTATGCAAAATTTCTTTATGGAATTGCAAGCTAAAGGGGTGAGAATATAATACATTTCTTCCTAGTAGAGAATGGTCCCCTTTTCCTGCTTACTTCTTGACCCTGTAAATAAGTTTTTAGCTATAATTCCAGCACAGAATAAGAAGGTAAACACTTTTGGAACAATAGAGAATGTCATATTCAGAAAAATCATGACTACATATGATGCTTTTATTCGTAGTAGACTCATAGCCTTAATTCTTTGAATAGATAAAAAACCTCTCAGAATTTCACAGTAATGTTTTACCTGAGCTTATTACCAAGGCAGACACCAAACTCATGTCTCTTTTCTCTAAAAAACATGCAGACCACAACACTCAACAAAAGTAGAAACCGATAATTAAAAAAATACAGGAATTATTAAAAATACCAGGTTCAAACCAGAAAATCTGAATACTCCTTTCTATATATGAGTGTAATTAATATTAATAATGAAAAATGTTCTTTCTTACCAGCTCTATGTGACCACGTACTATGGAAAACTCTTATCTCTCTTATGAAAAAACAAAGGAAAACAAAGCTGTCCAGTGTAAGTGAACTTTCTATTTTCTTACTCATCTTAGAATGCAAATCCATTAAGCTAAGATCCATTTAATACATCTTCCGTTGCTTTTTGAGTCTCAAGACAAAATAATCACTGGTGTTCTGAAATGCCCTGACTGATCCAGCCTGTAGTCAATACCAAAGAAGTCAGAACTTGCACGGAGGCAGCAAAAAATACTAAGTAAGTTTTTTCTTATAACATTGGCTACTACAAGTACATATGGGCAGTCATTTTGTTGAATTTCTATAAAATTTAAATCAAATTCAAGATTTCCATCTTCATCTTTCAAACTCTGAAAAAAATTCAGTTTTCAGTGAGATACTATGGACCTAGTGAGATTAAGACTGCAGTTATTGCTACGTTATTCTGTGAAAACAAAACACTATGAGAAAGAACTCATTATGCAGAAGGCAAAGCTTCTTTGTAAGTTGCTCCAACATTATAAAGCGAACAAGGGACAATCGTAAGCCTCCCACCTCCTGCTACAAGCACAAAGTGTGCTTCTCTGGCCTTAACTTTCATGCATATTTAACACACAATATACCAACTACAACAAGTTGTTTCTCCTCAGAAGAGAAGTCCAGAATAAATCACAGGTAGTAGCATATGCCTCATGCACTACAGAAATAAATACAGTAGCAGAAACTGGAGAAGCTAAGTCAGTTATTCTCTAAATAAATGAGATACAAGTGTGAGCCACATTAAAGGACATTTTAGCATGTTGTCCGTTTATTTCATTGCAAATAAAATCTTCCTGTCCTTATGAGATATTCACAGCTGTCCTCTGCACCCTTTCTACACATTTTTTAACTATTACATAAGCCATACTCCAAACATGTATTGCAAAGGGGTTGCCTTGGCTACATAAGGAAGTAAAATGATTTCCTTATTATAATCACTGTTTTTTCCTGTTTACACCACTCTGAAGTTTTTTGACCCTAAATTACTTGAGCATGTGCCCACTAGGGGTGTGTTTATTCCCTGTTTTCATCTGATTCATTCTTTTCACAGGGACAACACAGTTCAGTGACTAATTTGAACATTTCATAAAACGAAGTCTCTGAGAGCAACAGCAAGTTACGGTTTAAATGCCTCCCTGATCCTTATCCCTGTTCCCATCCCCATGCTCTCATTCCCTCAGCTGAGTCAGCACAACAGTGTGAATAATATCCAAATAAAAGCAGAAATCTGGCTTTTAAACTCCAAACTAGCAAGCTCTTCCCATCTTTTTATCACAATTACAGTACTGAGCTGTAGTTTCACTGTGGGAGTAGGAATGAACAATGGAAAACAAGAATGCTTTAGGATGCTATTTCTGTTGTAGACCTCAACTTAGGAAACCACAGCTTAACTATACCTAGGTTCTTACTCAAACTACAAATACTGTGCATTAAATACTGTAATGTGCTTTAGTTACACATGCCTGTGTTTTGCAATCTTTGGTAGTTTCCTAGCTTTTAAGTGGCATGCATATGATCTGTTAATTACACAGATGTCAGAGAGGGTAATGTTTGAACTAATTTAGACATCTAATACTGGAAATGTTCAGAAATTTCCTATCAAAGGACTCTTCTTACTGTGGGAGCAAAAAAACTTTTATGTGGACAGAAAACTGTCCTTATTGCTAATTGTGACTCCAATAACATAATTGCTAGTACAAAGAAAAAAATTAAATGTAAGAAAAAAAATTTACATCATTCTTTAGTAAAGAAACCACTACAACTTATAATACTCTGGGAGTGTATTTGGGACTTTTGGGGGTTTAATTTTGTTAAGCAAATATCATAAGTATACTTGGAAACAAGAAGAACATGAATTTTTTTTGATTCTGTATTGCCTACAAGAAACAAATTAACTTTTAATTTCCAAATAAATGTTAAAAAAACATATATGTGTTTAAAGTATTCTAAATTTTTTAGGATGTTTTGACTTTTTTTTAACAAAACATGGGACACACTTTGAAAGTGCATTTGTAAATAATTATGAAGTTATTTCAAATTATAATAAACTTACCTGTGAGCTGGAATTCTACGATCACCAGCAACTAACACCACATCACATAGCTGATTGTGTCTAAGATAATTCTCCATCTTTTTAAAAGTTTGTTCAGCATGGTTGAGAGCCTGAAAAAATTCATCTGAGGTACAGGGCTCCATTGTTTGACAAGATGATAAGGTGTGACTGCTGTTGGAGGTTCTGCTGAAGACAATGACAGAAATCTTAATTCACACAATATTAAGGTGAAGTTTTATCTACAAAGTATAAAATAAAAATCACATGTGATTTTAAAACTGATATGCATTTTTTGTTTTAATATATATTGCCTTGCTGTTTTATTTTTCTTCATATTCATACTTCCTTTCTCCCTCCAAACCTAATCTAAACCCCTGTGAAAAAAGTATGATCATTTCATGTTATACTCTTCAACTAAGAGACACGCAGAGATTGGCCCAGCAATTGTACCTGTAGTGCCGTCAGGTGGTTAAGGAAGAACATCTACCAAGACCCTGCAAACTGAAAAGTAATGGAAGTATAGCAATAAGGAACCAAACCCCTCCCTGCCACTTATGTTTCACACTTAGCCTAAGGTGGCTAGAACAAAACTCAGCTAATAAAAGCATGTGGGCATGCAGGGGAAAAAGCCACAAAGAAACACGTCGATACACCACTACTCCTATTGCACAAAGCCTTGTGTCTGAGATCTAGCACAGCAGAAGTCAACAAAAATTAAAAGCAAGGGTGGATGGGGAGAAAAATTATTCCCCTCCATATTCACAAACACAGAAGATTGTGAAAAAACAGCAATAGAGAAAATGTAAAAGGAATGCATGAGTCTAGGAGATAAAGGAAATGAATCCTGATTACATGCACTGTGGAAAGCACATTTTGTTGCTCACAGTTCTTTAATTGACTACTACTTAGTTTTCAATAATGCAGGCAACTTATAAAATACTCTGGATCTACCATAACATTTGGAAGGATGTGGTATCACAAGATTTGCATCCAGACCCCTGCTTCCACAAAGATGTCACGAACTGAGGCAGCATGCTCGGGGTTAAATTCACCATGGAACCTGTATCACTCCTTAGCGTAGGATACTCATGTCAAGACAGAGCTCCTCAAAACTAAAGTCTAAGTTTCCAACTGAAGATTTTTTGTCAAGGGGAATGTTGCAGTTTGGTCTTGGGTTTTGCTGTATGTTTTAGTTTGGGGGTTCTTTTGCATGTACCCAGGTAGCTGAAAAGGCCAAGCAGTTTGGTACTTAATTCAGAGCTGAATCTAATAATGGATCAGAAATGAGATACCTGCCTACTGACTTTCCTTGGGGGACTTTATGTTAAATGTTCTCACTGAAGCTGTGGCTAGTCATTTATTTATGCGCCAACTTCTCTGCTCGCTCCACCACCAGCCCTCTAACATGCTGGAACAAGTATTCTTTGTGGCCATTTTGGAAACTGAATCAGGGGCTCATATAAAGATGTAACCATGTAACCACGGACTACGTGATATTGGCCAACTGGGTGGCATTCTCAAAGGAATGAGCAAGAAGTACTCAGTGAAAGCAACTCTTTAACCAGCTGCCCTGGAAAACGAAAACAGAAGCAGAAAGAGTAGGTCACTGGTCAACACACAAATACTTAGGAAATTATTCTGTATCTCCGTATCACAATTTAGCACATTCTCAATTGTGTTAATACATGTTGAGGGTTTTTTTGGTTTGTTTGGTTGTTTGTTTGAACTATATTTTAACCCATATTCTTCAAAGTAACTCCATTAATAATAATTTTAAAAAATTACATGCTATCAGGATTTTATTTACATTACAACCTTACTAAGTGTTTTGCAGATAGAATGAAAGAAACAACAAAGGAAAAAGCTTTCCAAGCCAGCACTTGCTGGATCACAACCTCACTGGAGCTATTGCCAGCCTCAAAACTGCCCATGTGTACATTCCACACAGAACTCAGTCATCACTCTCGTTCAATAAGGAAAAATAATTGCAGTGGTGTCTGTTTTCCAGTACCCACAATAAAGCACATATTCAGGACACAACAGTGTCAAGCCTAGTTCTCCCCCTCATCTAAAGATGTTCAATCCCATACCTGTCCTCTAGCTAGTAACTTACAAACCATTTTCCATAATGAAGGAACAGGAGAAGGAAAGAAAGACTAAGGTTCAGTGGTCCATGAAAAGAACATGAAAGAGACAGTCTAATAGTTCCGGTATTTGCAAAACAAAAACAAAAACAAAAACAAAAACAAAAACAAAAACAAAAACAAAAAAGGAAAAAATACCGCTTTGAAAGTGATTTGTGCCTGTTACCCTGTGACTGGATATGAAAAATTTAAATGCCCCTCCTTCCACAAACTGTTTTATCAATCTTTTTCCAGCTCCATTTGCCACAGCCATGACAGCCTGGGAGAATCCCTAAGGAACTTATATCCTCACAGGTCTGTGAGTCTGAGGTGAAAGAAGAGACATATCAAACGATATTGATATGCATCAATATGTACCTCAAAAACTCAGAGTGGGGAGACAGACTTAGATTGGAAGTTACAACGTACTAAATTCAAGACTGATCATACAGAGCAATACTGCAGAGTTGCTACCATCCGGCACATTCAGACCTTGTCTTTAAACAATTACAGACATTTTACTAAACTGTTCAAGGTCAGCACACAGCTGATGAATTCTGGAATCCTGCTTGTATTTAATGGTCAAATATAAATATACATTTTATACTATATTTTAATACATTTCTCTACTTCAATCTACAGTAAAGTAAATCCAGTATTTTAATGCATGCCTGGATGAAATGAACCAGATACAACATTCTGCACACTAGGTATACTTTAGGTATTTTTACCTTTATCTCCACCATGCCTTTGAAGTCTGTAGATTGCAGCTAAAGCACCACAAAAAAAGTTAAGAAAAACAAACCTAATGCTAATAAGCCTACACTTTCTATACAAGAGCCTGTGCAGCTGCTGGAGAACTCTTAAAAGTGTACAAATCCAAAAGGATGATCATTGCCTCAGGGAAGCAGGAAAGTTTACAAACAGCAGTAATAGAGGAAATGTAGGAGATGAAAATCTGCAGAAGAATTCAAAACTCATTGTCCCAGTAAACAACCATTCAAGCTAATGCTGCTTACAAATGACACATAGAAATTCGATGTGAACAGTATTACAGCTGACTAGCTCGGATTCCCGAATCTGAATGGTCTGTCTGCATCTCAGACACAACCTTGGTCAAAGATCTGGTAATAAACTTGGAATTGCGCTCTGTATTAATACCAAATTAATTTGACAGCAGTTCTCCTCTAAATTAATCACATAACGACCTAAATGATGTCATAATGACAAAGACCTGATCTAAATGCTTTTCTACTTGTGCTATAAGACAAGGCAAAGAGGAAGACTGATACAAACCAAGCAGTGGAGCTGCTTCTTTTACTTCATGTTTTTAGGGCTTGTAGCTGGGCAGTAACTTAAAGAGGAGCACAGAAGTAAAGTAACTCTGCAGTTTCTACAAAAGGTTTTTTAAAAGGACATTTTCATGCACACAGTTTATTTGTAAAGGAGGTAACAGGGTTTTCACACGGGGAAAAAAGCCCTTTGAAAACTACATATATGAGAGTGTTGGTATGAGGTTTTTTTCCCTTGAGTCAACATATAAGAAGCTGTATTTTAGACTACCAAGAAAAAACATTTAATTAAGTTCTTACTACCAGAAAAACTCCAGGTGTTAGGCAGAGCTGTCCAAGAGCTTATACATTCTTAAAGAATAAAGTGAACAAAACATGGTTTAAGTACAGTCTCCCAAAAAGACAGAGATACAGATAGCAATACAAAGCAAGTCTCCACATTACCATTAGTTACATATTAAATTGTACTGACACTGAACTCAAAATTTATCTAAATTATTTATTTTAAAGCATGTAAGTAAAGATTAGCATGAATTAGAAGACAGTAATAGAAACACAAAAACCTCTAGATGCTATACGTGATTAAGCACATAATTTAAAAGACACTTCCAATTTACTAAGTTCAAATCCTTCATGCATTTTCTCTAGTATACAACTGTCTGCAAAAAAATCAGGACTTTTTAAAACCTCCTAAATAAATATCTTCAGTTCTCCAATTCTACAAAGCAACAAATTAGTTTTGCCATATGTACATTATTCTCTTACAATTAAGACCAAATCTGTAGTATTTTCAATCTACATATTTATCTTTTAAAATCACATGTTTTTTTGCTACAATGATTGCCTTGCTATGAAGGGAATATCCTAACCGGGGTAAAGTTGTACATAAAAGTTTCCCATCACAAGTATATGTTGCTGAGATGGAAGGTGATGTTATACCTGTATCATGTCCAGTGACACAACTATTTAAAAATTCACATCTGAGTGCCATTTAAAACAGGATCTCTTCAGAGGTGTGTTACAGCTACATAGCTGCTGCAGCACGGTGAGACTGCTGTTGTGATGCAGCAGTATGTAGGATTTTCTTTCTCAGTAATTCTAGTATTTTGACATGTGGTGATAAAAGCAGATACACTGAGTTCACTTCTAAGCAATTTTACTCTCCTTCCTTTCCTTGAATTTTTAAAGGTCATATATACAATAAACAGTTAGCATTTATATAATGGACTACTTTGCCTTTCCACTAAATTGATTCTTCTCCTAAGGAATGAAAACCACTAAACTGCTCTAAGTAGATTGATCTGTCCTTAATAGCCTTTATTAAACAATGTACCCTTTTAAGTAGCCACACTTTCTGAAATGCCACATCAGTGCAAAGCTATCTTAAAAGTGAGAAAGCAAACATCATAAAATTTTCTGAAATGGTAAGCTGTTATGCACTACATAAACTACAAAACAGGAAAAATACTTTTAGTGAAGAATGACTGATTTATGCAGTAAATGAAATAAAAGAATTAAACAGGTATTTCACAAGAAAGGTTATTAACTTGCCTAATTTACAACAACTGGTAAACAACTTTCATTCAAGACAAATTTTACAGTTTCACCTTTAGTAACAATGTATAAGAAAAGAACACCAAAACATACAGATGCAATAAAACCATTTTTTCTTTTTATACCAGATGCACAGTTTAAGACAACCAAATGGATTACTGCAATCACTTTAAAGCACAAATTGATTGACTTTCAATAGATATAATTTTTTTCTTTTATTTATAGTGTATTTTTTACAGTTCATTCTCTGTCTTCTATAGATACACATGGATACATGACGTCAGAATCAGAAGCAGCTTACATTTTCCTAATTTTCTCCTAATTGAAATAACTAAACAATCAGTATCACTTCAAAATAATGTAGAAAGCATCCTGTAACATTACCATGTAATGGGCAGTACCTTGTTCAAAGCAGCATGTACTTGTATACTGTTTAAAATACAAGTGCATCTATTTTTGCGCTTTGTTTATCCCCACTGACTGCCTTCGAGAAAGGTCCTAGTAAACACATATAACCTAATTATAATTTATATTCTGTTTCTGATGCACAATAGCTGCTACGTTTCTGAAGCATTTTAGTTTAGAATAAAGGATAACCTATATATGCATAATAACTATAAACGTGAAATGGAAACACGTTTCTTACAATAGGAAAGTAATAATTAACCTGCACGAGCTGCTGTCCGATTCATTTTCTTCTTCGCTTGCTCTATCATCTGTTTCTTGTCTGTCAAGCCAACGTGCACCTCCACAGTCTTCTGCTGAGAATTCAAATGCAGGGATTTCTGAGGTGGATGCCATTGGCCAAAGAGGTGAATTCTGGAAATCCTGTTGGCTGGACCTTCTGTAACCAACTGATGTTAAAGGTAAGTTAGCTGAATCTAAAAACTTTGTGCCACCAGTTGTTACATTTTGTCCTTTATTCCAGAAGTCTCCCTGATGGGTTTCAATCGCAGAGTTAGGGGCTGATGCCTGATGACCAAACCACCTCCATCTGATTTTTAAAATCTGCTTCACGTCAAACTCTTTACGAGAACCAGACATTCCTAGTGAAAGCCAGCGATCGTCTAGGCAACAGGGTAAGAAGCAGCACACATAAAAGAAGATTTGTGCACCCAACCAAGACAAGAGAAACACATGCTCTGCCTGTCTGTGGCAAGCAGATTTTCTACAGAAGGAGGGGAAAAAGCATTGCAATCACACAAAAAGAGCTTCTTTAACGGTATGCCATTTCAATATAAACAAAAGGCAACAGACAGTGAAAAACGCTGAGATAAAAGAGGAGGTGAAACAATCACCTCCCTCACGAAAAATGCTAATCACTTCACCCTAAAAGCTCCGAGGATGTTTCTGTTGCTGCCTCTGACCATTAGGCTTCAAAACCACCAAGTAATATTCATTAAAGGCCTTCCAAGAGCTAAATACAACCCCCTTTCCTTAAACCACAAATGACAGCAAAGCAATTCCGATACTGCATCTTACAATCTGTTTCTTATTCTGTTAACTCTTGCTACTACAGAGGGGAAAAAAATTGCAAAAATCAAATTAAATTCTTCCAACACTGCTAAAGAATAAATTTACAGAGAAGACTTAAAATCAACCGAAAGATAACTGATTATGCTGGGGAGAAACTGAACTGTAAATAATTCTTTTTCCCATTACAGGACATGCATTAACTTAAAAAGGACAAGAACAGCCTCAGAAAGGCTCAAGGGACTAGTAGTGGAGGCTACAAAGCTTTTCATCTTGATGTGCTTTGATTCAAATCTAGGTCTGCAGTAACTGAACATTTCTATCTGAAATGAGCTAATGGTTTACATTCACTTATACATCACTAAAACAGAAAGCAAGAAAAAGGCAATTGGTCACGGCAAGATATCAGACAAACCCCTGCAAAAAAAACCAACATAAGATGACTGCTCAAAAGGCTTCTTTCTAATCATATACTATCAGCTGTTCCACATCAGGTTACAAGTACTGTGATGGTACAGTGAAAAAGAGAGATGCATACTTTTGAGATAGAACTCCCTCTAGGACTGGTAATTTATGTAACATCTTAAAATACCCAGCAAAGTTTTTACTCAAATGAGGAATAGAAAGCCAAAAGCACAAAATACATGATGACCAATTTACAGTTCCCATGAAAACCAGCCTATTTCCTCTATGACATATGAAGCTAGTTAGGTATAAAATGCTGACATTAATTTCAGTCACATGCAAATTGTAATAAAAATTTTAGAACAACAAAGCCCCGCTGGATTTTATCAGTCTTTGATACAGAGATCTGTGTTTTCAAACTGTACAATTCAGTTAGTCTGCTCACTCTCCAGGATACATATGCAACAAATATACAGGAAGTGCTTCTTTACTATCCTACAGTTTTCATCAAAAGTGAAAGTCACTATCTCTCAGATGAACATGATGAACTCCAAAATATGGAATCTTGTAATTAGGATACTTGCAGTATTCTTTAAAACAGGCTATCTGCAGAGTCCATATGAAAACTTACAGTGCCAAATTTTACCACCCAAAACCCAAACACTGTTTCAAACTCAGTGCCAGGAGAATATCATGCTATTTTCTGAGGAAACACAGTGCTGAAAGTGCTAGTTTTAACCTGGAAAGCTCACCCGTTGTTGCCCAGAGTACAGTTATTTATCTAAGTGCTTCTCACAAAGGCTAGCAAAAGCTCACTTGTACAGAAACCGCATTCCACCTCAAAGAGATGGATTTCAGAGTGCGTACCTTGCTGGCATCCTGGCCTACCAGAAGCCACATACCGAGACCTTTGCAGGATTTCCAGAAAATGGCTGAAGATAATTTGGATGCAAGATGATTAAGTAAGTAAGTCTATAAAGCTCTTACCATCTTTCCTGGGGATTTAATTTAAACACAGAGAGACAGGGAAATATTTAAGAAAGGATTCATGATGTAATATATTAGCATGAAAATTATATGGATGTTTAACCAAAATGATATGACATGCAGACCCTACTCATCTTGTACACATACAGCTAATTAATAAACGCTTAACTGTAGTGCTCAAATACCATCATTTGTGTAACTGCAAGTTGAGTGAAGCCAGAGTAAGGCTTAAGAAGCAAAACTAAAATGGCATCCTTTTATTCATCCTCTCCCTCAGTTTTGTATTGGTGCCAGGTGTTCATCAAAGGTGAAGAAGTAGGACAAGCAATCGGTGTATTTGTTAGTATTCTTCAAACTGGTAATTTTTTAATCATCCATTTAACTATAAAAAGTAAGCTTTAAATACCTTTATTTCTGCTGGTATGGCAAATCCATTATACATAAGGAGTGACCTGGATTCTCATTCCTGTGTAACACTCATTTAAAATTCAAGCTGTCCCAGTACCAGCCTACTAAGACAGTGGCAGATTTGCCAATTCTAGTGCTTTTTCAGCACTTTTCATCAATTTACTGGCAAGTACAGCCCAATTACTACTTTTCTTTGGCTGCAAAGCTGTGGGCTCAAAAAGAGACTAGAAAACAAAATGTGCTCTAATTTTAACAGACCAAACCACAGAACTGTTTCCTATTCTCTTTCATTTTTCTAGATTAAAGAAACTCCTCTACATACTCTGAAAATTACAGTTCTAAGAGTGACTGCATAAATATCCAAAATATTTTTCTGTTTCATAGGAACATTTGTATTACAGATGACAAGAGAAGACAAGTGCCAGTTAAGTCTTCAGTTTAAATTGACAGTATTCCTCAGAAATAACTGAGGGCCTCTTGTTCTGGACAATCTTTGTTACTATGAATAATGTGATATCTTTTATCAGATCCCCAGCCAGGAGTTAAAAGACTTTTGAGGAGATCTCAAATAGTGGACTATTAGGACTTCCACTGACTAGGATCACCCAAACCTATTCTTTGACATCTCATCTGGTGATCGGTGCTCATGAATCCAAAAGCCCACCCTCCTCGGCCTCCCATCACACACCTGCTAAAACCCATCTTAGTCAAGCATAGTATACACAGACTTGGCAAGGATTCTGAAATATTTTTTCATCTACTAAGGCAAAAGTTTTCATTTATTGAGAAAACAACAGTGCTTATATCCATTTTTCTGACCTTGGGCACTGTGGCAGTTTCTATTTTGTGGTGAATCAAAAGAACACTTCAAATATAAGCACATTGTCACCTTTGAGAACATAATTCTGTTCACATTAAGGAGGTTGTGTCAGCTTACTGTGAAAACAATTTTGAGAACTCTGATTTTTAATTGAACAGATTGATGTTCCTTCAACTGGAACACCTGAACATTTAAGCACATAATTTCTCTAATATGAAGAGCTTCACAAAGCTATAAATCCCTGCAGTTAGCAGTGGGGGACAGTTTCCCAGATTCTGGCTTGGGAACAAAAAGAAACATCTAAATAAACGCTGTATGTTAAATCTGCAACTGTGTAAATAGGTAACACCAAGAACATAGCATGACCACTTTAGAAATTGCTCTTTTCAAAATCTTCAGTTTATCTGCACAGAGATAAAAAAACTTTTTTTTTACTAACCAAAAAATTTACTACACTGACATTCTCTGATATTATATACATTTATTCATACAAGTGTTAAAGGAAGATTGCAATCCAGCATAACTAGTTAAAATTTAAACAATTATAGTTTTAAGATACTTCTACTGTATATTTTGAGGGAAAGTATACTTCATATTTAGAGTGTATCACTGGGAAATACGGAAATATTATTATTTAATTGATAATATTTAATTATTACTTAATTAAATTTATTTAATTTTGTTCATTACAATTTTTCCTTTTTCTTGCCAAAGGAAATCAATCAAGCTTTCAAATAAACAAACACATTTATTGAATACTTTTTTGAGGCACTTTTAAGATTTAAATCTCAACACTACTTTTCATGGTAGCATTTTTCCTGTCACTACTATGATTTGACTCCAAAACCTTTCGCCACTCAACTTCAAGGCAATTCAGATACAATATTTTCAAGGTATTTAGTGTGTCTAATGAATTTTAAAAGGGGCCATAAAAGTTCACCTAGTCCTGAGAAGATATTAATGATCCTTTTAAGTGCTAATTAAGAACATAAATGTCAAAATAACTACATGAAGTCTTTGTTGTGACTGCAAGAGTTGTTTTTCTCTTGAAAAAACACTGCTTAACAAAAGCATTAAATATAAAAAGATAAGTTTTAGACAGAAGTAGACTCATTAAGATGTGAAAAAGTAATATTGTCAATGTTTAGTGATCCTAGATGTGTATTTGAAAACAAGAAAGGTTCACTGGCCATAAGATGTTCATCAATTAATCAAATACATACTTACAGCATGAAAAGGCATTCAAAATTTAACACTTTTTAAAACGGGATTCTCAAACTTTAAAATATTAATTTGAGGCATTAAAATAACTGCTCAAAGAAAACTGCTATAGACAAACTTCAAACTGCAATTCTGCTTATAACTACACTTATGTTAGAAGAAGTGTTAAATACTTATATTTTTTTTCTTCCCTATTTCTGTATTCCAGACACAAAGTTACAGAAATAGGTCAGTAAGGACTTCAGGAAGATTGCTATATTAATGCTTCATGATTCTACAAAACAATAATCACTTCTTGTCCCAGACTTTTATTTAAATTCAAACACTTCTTGTTCATGGTTATGTGAAAAGTGCCTTACATCAGCAGCTACAGCACAGTTCATTCGGAAGAAAGAGAGGAAAACATCCTACAGGTACTGACTTAATGTACTTAAATTCATTGTTTTGACTGGCAGAAGTGAGCTGTAGCCAAATTACTGGTACTTCGTCGCAACTTTCTGCCACTTTGCATTGTACATTTCCCTTGAAACACCAACTTTGGAGCAGTCAGCTTAACAATAGCATGAGATAGAAGACCTGTACAGAAAAACAGCCTGGTTTGCTGATTATTTTATTCAGCTAAGGGTAGGGTGGGGGGGGAACGAGAGATTTTCACATGTAATACAAGACTACGCTGTCACATCCAAGCTCAAATATCATACTGGTTCACACACAACAGAAGTTGTGATCCAAGACATTTATATTTCTTTAGGATTAAAACATTAACATTGTTTTATTCAATCAATACCGAAGCATTATCAGGGGCTGTACCCTCTAAAAGTAAAGCCACAGTGTAGAGCTATTCCTAAGTAAAAAGCACTGTAAGCTTATTCACTCCCAAAAAATTTGCACTCCAAGTGCATTGGGTCAGATGTGGTTTTTAAGTTAAAACTTGTAATACAAAATGGACAACACTGCGAAGGGCCAGTCTCTCAAAACACAGATCCAGTTTTCTGTACCAAAAGGGTCAAGCACATAAGGTGGAGACAAGCAAAAGATCCCAGTTCATACACTCCAGGAATACTGGTAACACCAATTCTAATAGAAACAAGGCAGAGACAGTAATCTGAGAGTAATAGTCCAGCACAAATCATCTCCTTTAGAAATGTCACTGTTAAAGAAGAGTGGTGACAAAAACACTGTTCTGGAGACATTTAAAGAAGTCCTGCTGAAAGCAAAGCCATTGTTTTGAACCAGTTTAGGAAGGTATTGCCTAAAAAAGTTACAAAAGACCATAGAGGACAGATTGAAAGATTGAGGCAAATCAAGACAAAATAACAAGGAGATAATTTCCTTTTGTAGGCAAATCTGCTGGCAAACTAAAGACAATATTTTAACATTTTTCTAAGACAGCAGCAGTCTTATTTCACCATGAAGTATTCATATTTCCTCAAAAACTCACAGGAAAATGGATAAAAGACAACACTACCAACATTGTCAACAGCAGAGTGGATGTTTATTTGGTAAAAAATTACAAGTATTCACAGTTCTACATTAGGCACCATATAAAAATCCATCAGGTTATGGCACATTAAAAAAACAGTGAAGAAGCAGATCTGCAAGTGATTAGGTAATGCAACATAGTGCTCCACACCAGACTACACAAACTTCTAAGAGAAAGACATAGAGGTCTGTGGGTGAAAAGTTTACACTGCATTTAAATGTCAAGCTATGCAATGCCACAGCTACTGAAGCAAAGCATTTCAAGACAGAGACTTGAGCATTCTAAATGAATCATTTAACACCAAAAGACACCTCAAGAAACAAATTTCTCTCTCAGTGAGGACTTCTGTTTAATTAGCAGCTTCAGTTAAGCCCACCCCCCAACTGAAACTTTAGGTTGCATAAGACATAATATATGAGGATATCACATCTTATTATATATTTATAAAACAAACGGTATGATCTCATCTGGAATACCTTGTGTGCAATTGATCATTGCAACTCAAAAGTAGTGTTGCAGAAAATAGAGTTCACAGAAAGGCAACACACATGATCAAAGTATAAAACCAACAGTCATCACACTAAAAGGCAGAATGCTTATAAGAATCATATCAAAGTTTATAAGTATCAAGATTAATGTTTATGAAAATCATAATGCCTCATAAATATGAAGAACAACTTCTATTTTAAGAATCAATATTGCACTTACGACATTTTTAGAACCCAATTGTGCATAACATTGCAGATGTCAAACAGAACTTCTCATAAAAGTCCTTTCAAAAGAAAGATTTCTATCACCATTTGCCCACCTGGAAATGAATCTCAGAAGGGACATCATAGGTAACATGAAGGACTTGTGTAGGTACACAGATGACAAAACAAGGTCTAGGGAAAACATAGGCCTGCTGCTGAATGGGGCAGGGCCCTGGTGACATGGGATACGGAAAAGACTGAGGTCCTGAATGCCCTCTGTCTTTACTAGCAATATCAGCCTTCAGAACCTGATGAAGTTCAACAAAGGAAAGTGTGAAATCCTGCACCTAGGAAGGAACAACTCCATGCTGTGGGCCACATAGCAGGAAAGCAACTTGCAGGAAAGGACCTGGTGGTCACCAAATTGCACATGAACCAGTAGTGTGCCCTTGCAGCAAAGAAGGCTAATGGCACCCTGGCCTGCATCAGGAGTGCTGCCAGCAAGTCAACGTAGTGATCCTGCCCCTCTACTGAGCAGTATGAGAGAGATATGGCCATACTGGAGGGGGAGTGCAAAGAAGGTCCACTAAAATGATAAAGGGCCTGGAGCATTTCTGTCTGATGAAAGTCTGAGAGAGCTGTGACTGTTTAGCCTAGAAAAGACTCAGGGGGGTCTCATCAATATGCATAAATTTCTGAAAGGAAGGTTCAAAGAAAATGGAGCCAAGGCTCTTTCAGGGATGTCCGGTGACAGGACAAGAGTCAATAGGCAACAACTAAAACACAACATCTAAATATGAGGAAAAACTTTTCACTGCGAGGGTGGCTGACTACAGGCTGCCTAGACAGGTTGTGGGGTCTACACCCTTAGAGATACTCAAAAGCTGTCTGGACATGGTCCTGGGCAAGTTGCTCTTGGTGACCTCACTTGAGGAGAGAATACAATGCCTTGTATTACTTGTTTTTATTACAAGCATTGTAACCTGATGATAGATTTTTCGTGTTACAATAAGTTTCACAAAGTCATAAAAGCAAGACGATTAACTGGAGATGTTAACTAAAGGCTTCCACTGATTTTACTAGTGATTTGGCTCAAGGAAGTATTATCAGGAAAAAAAATGCAGAAAAAAATCACGATATATCTAACGATCCTCTTCACTCTAAAACAAAACCAGTCTTCTGCCTGGATCAATGTTGCTTAAAATAGTATGTATCTGAAGCACATAAGGAAAAATATCTTTTAATTCTATACTTGGATACTATTAAATCTCAGGTTAAGCTATACATCAAGTCACCATGTATTCCTAACCACAATCAGAAAACTGGTTTCTTAGGTTCTTTATTCTGTCTCCACAGTTTCATGTAAAAGTAATCTCACATTCCCCACTATGATTTATTTTACAAGCTCTTCCGACAACAGCCACAATTCTTCTGCATGTTTCATCTCACGTAGTCTCCCTTATCCCACATCCATGCATATCCCTCCCTATCAAGTACCAGAAGAGGCAGGGCAAGCAAATTCTTTGTCACATTCAGACCGAGAACAGGCTCATCAGCTGGCAGGTCAAATAGCATTACTTATTTAGCCTTCCCTATCTACCTGTATTTTCAAAATCTTCCTGGAATTTAAAGGCAACAAGGGCTCTGTTCTGTCAGAGTTTGACTGAAATTGACAGATAGACAGTAATGTTATTAGGGAAGAACTGCCTAAACCACTAGACATAAACCAAACTTGCCTGGGGAACTTACAGACTCACAAGCTGCCTGTCTTTTGCTTCTGAGTATGCACAACTGCCTTAGCCTGGGTGGCTGCATATTGCTCAAGCCCAGGATTTATAAACAAAGTAGAACAGAAATCAACACAAAAGCTGATTGATTGTTCAAACAATCAAAAGTTCTTTTGAATCTCAGTTCAAAAACTCTGAGCTCCTACCCTTCCACGGTTGTGTAAAACTGAAATGAGCTTAAGGATAGAGGCAACAACGGTAGAAATCTGACCACCTATTAAAGCTTTAAATCACTGAAGTACTTGCAGAGTTAACTGTTCAGCTATCCTAAACAGCATATCGATCCCATCTTAGTTGCCTTACCCCTGGTTTTAAAGGAATCCTTAAATGTTTCCTGTTCTGCACAGAGAGCAAGAACTGGACACCAGCAATATAAATAAAGTGCTAGAAAGAACACAGGATACTGTTGGCGCTCCCAGGGGAATGAGGTCCATTACTGAAGTAACATGCTCAAAAAAGGGAAAAGTCTTGAATCCAGATTGCTAAACTGTCAGAAGGAGAGCATAATTGATAAAAAAATTACTTATTTCCTTAGCATGTGTTTTGTTCCATTCTCTTACATCAACTCTGGCAATTTCTTAAGTGAAATACAAAACTATGTGTTGTACTACTGCATGCAGATCTCCTCAGATTTAGATGGTTTGCAATCATTTGTCGCTTTATCTTCTCTATCAGTTCAAAGTTTTAAATATTCTTTACTTAGCTTTCAGTATTTGTAAAAATTATTTTTCATTCATTGAGCTTATAAGTTTTTTAATAACAATACTGTTAGAATATTCACTGAAACTATCACTTAATCTGGTTTAAGTACAATTGTTCTTTGGTTCAATGGTCAGACAGTTTCTTATGCAAAGGTGCAACTTAAGTTTGTATTTGTTAATTACAAAAACTATCAGGAAGTGAGAGGAGGTACAAAGTGAAGTTCTACTACTTATCACCTGATCCACCCACATGTTTATAAACTCGTAGACTAATTCTAGTTAATTACTTTTATTTCCATGAAAAATACTTCCAAGTTTAAAATGCCATGGTGCTTGATGAAGATCTTGCTAAGCCATATCCAGTTATGATAACATTATGAAATGCCCTACCTACTTAATGCTCTCATTATCGTTTGAATGCAAAAGCTTGTGATTACATTTACATTGAAAAATATAATTTCCCATACTGCATGTAAAAGAACAGGATTTAAACTTTGATTTCATCTTTGGCAAGGACAAAGTGATCATTTCATATTCAAAAGTATTTCTTTTTAGAATATTAGAATACATTTTAGAATATCTACCAAACAAATGCTTATGGGTAACTAAGGTACAATGCTTTACAGCAACTGTTACGTTAATAGCTTATTTGTGCAAAAGTCGACATAAAACATCTACTCTGGTAACGAGTAAGAACTTGCTTGCAAACAATCCAATCATCAAAACCATTGATAAAAATCTCATCTTCCTATGAACTTGTACATCTTCTCACCACATACACACCGCTTGTAAACTTTTAACTAATTTGCTAATTCAGCCATATGACTATTTGTATTCTTTACAGTTCAGGTTAGTAAACCTCTATGGACTTGAGTCTTGTCTTACTCTACACTATGAATATGTATCATATAACATAGCCAGGTGCTGTGAATATTTAATCTGTTTTAAGGCTATACTTCAGCCTCATTTTGACAAGTTCTGTTGGTTCTGAGATCAAGGCTATAGTAAGGCCAAGAGTGGTGTGAACTTTTTTATTTGTAATGAATGATACTACTTCCACCCAAATCAACTCAAATCTGTTCTAGAAAGATCATATCGTCATTGTCCCTTATTAAGTTCTTTCCCATAGAGTCAATACAATGTATATTTGCTATTTTGACAAAAGCACCAGCTAAGGCAGTGAAACAAGTGTATCCACAAACATTTTCAAAAAAATTACGCCAGTACTCTAACTTAAATTTCACTGTTTTACAAAAACATCCTGTACAATTTCATAAACAGTTTTCCATTAACTCTGAAAATCTGATGGGCACTTGGAAGAATCCAAGCTACTACTCAGAAATTTTTCTTTGAACTATATCCTGCTGTTATGGAAGACATCAGGATTTTTAACATCAGTTGCACTTAGAATTGCTAGAAGAGGTAATTAATTGGCAAAGTATTCCTCTGAACAGAATGAAATCAACACTCAACTTTACGGAAATTTGTCCTCTGGAAAAACACCAGCAAAGCCCATAAGACATGATTAATAATCAGCAGCCCTGCTTGATAATTAGTCATTCTACCTTGCAATGAGATGGGAATAAAGATATATCCCACAGTGATCAACCTTTTAAATTCCTTCTCTTTGGAGTACATTTTGGCATTTGTTTCAAGTCCGTTTTAACCTTCATGATCACTGTAGAAAGGGTGCAGGTCAAGCCTGCACAAATTCTGACAGTCTGGAGGAGGTTGGCTATTTTGGTAGGTGGAGCTACCACATTTTGAACTACTGCAAAGCAGTGAAAACATGAAGTCTGTTCGCAAAGTAATTTCTGAGGAACCTTACCAGTTCTAAAAATTTCTATATCTCAGGAAAGGGTTGATGTCATCTATGGTGGAAGATACCAACAAAGATATGGATTCACTGAGGAGGGAAACAGTGTGACTGATCTTAACACGAACAGGAAGAAAGACTATCTCTCTTCTGTATTTGCATCACTTAAGTAAATTCTAAAGGAATTTATCAACATTCCCAAAGCAGAGAGATCTCACAGTCAAGAAAGCAGATTTTTTCACTTTAGTAAAATCTAATATTTCTAAATTTATTGGGTTGCTTTTGTCACCCTTGGCACTTATTTTTCAGCAGTATTTTACTTTACAGAGAGTTCAGATAAAGCTAGATTCTTGCCTGTATTCATGTTTTCAACACTCTTTTATCCTTTTGCTTTGTACAAATGTCAAAGGTATTCCCTTTGAAAATTACTTTTGCTTAGAACAGTCTTACTACTTTCCTGCTAAAAAAAGAAATAAAGTGAAACCCAGTCAGTATTACTGGAGTAATGAGATTTGATTGTGCATTTGGTGGGCCTTTATTCATAAGAATTTCTATAAAGCAGTATTTTCTCTACCAGACTCAGTATCAATTTTCCTGTTTTTCCTATAATGATTAAAAGATTCAGTGGCTTCTCATGAATTTTGAAAAGATCAAAATTGAACTTTACAGTAATGCTGACAGTGTTCTATAAAGCATGCTTTGATAAAGAGCACAAATGATGAAATCACATAAAAGTGGTCCAAACACTAGCATGTGAAGCCCACAAGAGCAAAGTCATTCCTGCTTACATACACTTGCCAGAAAGAAGCCCTTAGAAGATGTGCTATATAAGACAAAAAAAAGGACGAAATTTCAGGTATAAGGAAGACTCTGTATCCTTGTGGGCTAAAATCACATTCCTTGCAGCATAACTTACTGTTAGAACTGAGTGAATACAATACTTACCTATAACACCAGGATCATCTCTAGTTGTTCAAAGAATCATGTAGTTCCATTTCTCTTCCTCTTCCCAAAAAAACTGAGGTAGCAGAAGAAAATCTAGAGGCAGAAAAATAACAGTACCAACAAGTAAGAACCACCCACAGGAGGGGAGAAAAAAAAAGGAATAATCTCAAAAGCAAATTCCCTGCTCTGTTCAGATAGAACTGCTTTCAATTTGTGTTGTGATTTTTACACTTGCTGATAGGAAGATGCTAAAAGTGCATCGCTGAACAACTCTCACCTTAGTTCCTTCTATAACTTCAAGTTACATGCCCATCATCAAAGACTCACAAAAAAGAGGGGAAACTAACATGAAATGTGAATACGTAAACTCTCAAGAAATACTGGATTACAAAGACAGTATCTGTTGAAAAAAAAAAAATTAACTTTAGTCCACTATCACCCTTTTCTTCGATTCCCTTCCCTGAAGGGAAAAGCAGTGAAGAACTGATCTGCCACATGAAGCGCTCAAGCTGAACACACTGGTGCCAAAGAATAACACTGACTGTATTGGTGAATAAAGCCAAGTACCACCACTAAACATGCTTTCCTAAATGGAGCAGCTCTATGAAAATTATTGTTACAGTGGTTCTCAGCCCTTACCTATTTACAGGCCACTAAAAATTTTCTCACCAAAGTTAGACACTACTCAAAAAATCTAGCCTGCTGAAATAGTGTGTGTCTCCTTTTGGCTTGGCACCAAACAAATTACTATATCCACTTTGAAGTGAAAGAAAGTAGCCTTATATGATACCTGCATGCATAATGCGATACCTAACATGTAACCTTTCATGGTCTGATCCTTCTTACTAGCTTCAAGAACCTTCCAGGTCTCTGAAGGGTAGTATTACCTCATTATTGCATCTGAAACACATAACCTCATCTCTCTCATATGACTGTTTTTTAAGGTGACACAGCCAAATAATACATGTGTCTGTCATTGCCTTGCTGGTGACTTTGAATGACAGATTCTCTTCTTATGAAAAAAAGCAAACAGTGGATAATCAGGTTTGTAACTACTGCATTTTTCTACTTGGTATGACTGCTGTAAGGAAAAGCAATTTAATTGCTATGGAAAGAGGAAACTGTAAGAATTTTGTAAGGGAAATGTAAAATCATACTATAATTTCTTAAGAGCTGTAGAAACTTTCATAATTGGGTCATGTTATGTCGGATTAGGTAATCTTCTTTACCATACCATGAAACACTGAATTATATCAACAAAACCACAAGACATAAACATAAGCAAAGAATAATCTTTTCAAAAGCACAGGTGATACAAAGTCCAGAGAGTTGGAACAAGTCCACTAGTATGAACTGTCATTGTTAGCAACAGCTTGCAATTACTGTTTGACCATAACGGTCAAATGGAAGATTTTCTTCATCTTCACTCAAATTCTTTTCTATTTTAAATTAGTAGTTATTGCACTTCTGTGAAACACATATTAATCTACTGCCATGGCGTAAACATGCTGCCTCTGGTAGTGGACCTGCCCATCCAGAGGACACGACTGAAGGATGGATGGTTCAACAAAGTTGACACATGGCAGAGGAAAACACTACTTGACTCAGATTAGGGTTATTATTTACTATTAATATTTTGGTTTTATCCTGCTTAATGCTCCCTAGCATTGTTCAGCAAGAGGAAAACAGGAAAAACATAGGACGGGAATACAACTTGCTGTATCAGGAATGCACCTATGAAGTCCAGGAACAAGGTGCTTTTTTTTTTTTTTAAATAATCCACATATGCCTCTGGAAATTCCCAGGCAAAAATACCTTGATGAGAAATAATCAGATTGTTTCTGGCAAAATTGATGATCCATTCATGAAAATACATCGTGTGATCTGTTTTTAAAGAGGATCCACGCATACAATACATAGTTTGTCTAGATAAAAATGCTACACCAACATCACCATGAGTTCAAATTTTTATTCCTGTTCATACTCGTAGAAGACCTGAGTAATACTTTTTTTGTTCAAAAGATGATTGTATTTGAAGTTTAGCTCATATAATTTCATCATCAACTTTTAAGTAAAAGAAAGGTACAAAGCCAAGCCTTCCCTTTTTACTGTTCTGACATTACTGCCCAAACAGCCGACGACAAGCCTCGGGTGGCTGGGCTTCAGCTGGGCTGCCCCGCTGCTCACGCAGCTCAACCAGTCCGAGCTCAAAGCCCTAAGCCACAAAAACGCTTTAAGGAAAAACATAAACTAGTAATATATATAATCAGCAGCTGTTTGACGTTCAACACTTCTTTTTGTTCCTCGTGTAATAACCCCGCTCTCCATGTACTGAGTTGGCAGTCAGTCGGTGCTCTAATCTGTTCGAGGAGTCTCAAATTTAAAAAAAAATTGTTTTCCACTATTTCATACTGTGATGGTAAAGGTTAAGAGACACGGGGGCAAGTCCCCTAAAGCTGTGTTAGCGTACTTTCACCAGGTCTCCGTTCTGACCGCTTCGAACCGAGCCAGCCACAGGGGCTGCCCGTCGCGGCGGGACCGGACCCCGCACCGTGTCCCACCCCGCCGCCCCCGCCCCGCCCTGCTC